>SCDZ01001208.1:0-12097 GCA_004143845.1 Drosophila lacertosa | reverse complement strand
AACTCACCAAAGCTCGAAGCTCCGCTTCAGCTACTAATCGATTTATATTCAATAATTAATGTAATACAAAAAGTTTGAATAAATAACTGAAATATAAAACCAAAAATAATTAATTTATATATTTGTAAATATAACATAATATAGCATAACCATGTAAATAAGATATGCCAGAAAAAACACAACCCTTGAGCTGAAGGCCTCTGCTGCCATAGCTAAGAAATACGCCTATAATTTAATTAATACCAAGTTATCTCTTCATAAAATAATATAAAAAAATTTATCGTTTAACTATCAACCTCTTTTTAAATTATTTTAATATCTTTCATAGTTTGTTTTATATAGAGCCTCAAAGTTGAAAGGTGGTAGGGGAAAAAGGCTATGGCTCATTTTACGTACATATTTGATTCACTATGGTACCTTCTATTATGTGAGATTTAAATAAGTTAATTGTGGTACCGAAAACAAATGACAATAGTCAATCAGTGTCCGAATGCTGCAAAGACCATATACCAATTCTTCATAATATAATAACTAAAAATATGCGACTTAAACATACAAACAGACTTCTGCATGTGTTAACATTGCCGGACTGGCTAAATAATCACCCCACCGGATCAGTGGTTTGCCATCTATTTCTATATCTTTCTATCTAGCCTATATTATATTTTCACTTTCATAAGTTAATTTTGTTAGTATAAGAGTGAGTTTAAGACTTATATTAAAATATACTTTTCTTTTAAACTACTCCTATGCAATTTGGCTGTAGATTCTATTACATCACTGACAAAACTTGCTGTGAACAGGGGCATAGCTAGCCGGACTGTCAAATAAAATACCCCCATCGTGTCGTTGATGTTATTAGAATTATTTATATTTTCTTTTTATAGCAAGTAATCTTTTATATTCTTTTAATTACTTTAGTTGACACTCGTAAAGTCAACTGTGTCAAATAAATACAAAATAAAAATAAAAGAAATACAATTATGCATTTTATTCAGTTACAAATAGAAAACCACTAGAAAGGTTCTTTGAATAGAAGATTAGGATCAAAGCCGTCACCAAGATACATAAGGGAAATTGTGAAGGAAAACCACGAAGCAACTGTAATTACAATAGCAGGACGCACAGTACACAGATAACATTGACTATATCGAGCACGAACGAGTCACTAGACATAACAAACTATACAGACACATAAACGGCAACAATATGCAATAATAAATGAAATGAAATAAGTGCGACAACAACTAGAATCATTCATGTCATCGACTTGAATCAAATAGAAACACTACATGACAAATTGAAACTTCATACAGAAGAAGATTTAAAATTCAGCAGTCTCTTTCATACCCTACATCACGAAATAGACCAGACATATTAAATAGGCTCACAGAAATAACTAACAGTATTACAAACACTTAACAAAAAGACGATAGGTTTAGTAACGAGATTGACATAAGTATTCAAAGCCAAATAACATTGATTGAAGAAGAAGTTGTCTACATAAAGTAAGACATACAATGGCATACATATTCCGCAAGATAACGTAAAACATCGAGAAAACGTACCTCATCAAATTCTGGAACGAATCCATATCAATTGTGCTGAAAACATTCAGCACCATAGAAACTGTAATCATAAAAAAGATGCTCCATTAATCCAGATCACCCCAGAGGAAAGCAATCAATTTAAAATATTATCCCTACAAGCTCTAAAGAGCTTGAACATGGACAATACCGAGCGGCTAGACAATCTAGGCACAATAATAATAATAACTGTTTACCTAATAAGCTTTTTTATTATCTGTTGCCAAATAATGCAATATTTTCGGATGTTTTAAAGGTTTCATTGTCGCAGCGATGCGCGATGCTGCTAACGACACGATGGCGAGATTGTATGTGGTTCGGTAACAGGCACCAAAGAAGAAATAACGACGCAAGTCAGTTGCGTTTACACCTTCAATGCGACCATAACTCGTTGAGCTATGACGATATCAAATGATAATACTGTTCCAACATATATAAATTAAGGACTGGGTGACCCAACATTCTCCTCCTGTTGGAAGCTTGTCTTCTGCTTTTGATGTTCGACATAGTCGTCAATCAATCATATTGATTCGACTATTTCTGTCAAAATGCCAGATCCAGAAAGTAATCCGGACCTGCAGTCCGTTGTGACAACGAGCATGATCCATGACCCTTGCGGAGTCCACAACCCACAACCATGCATGGAAAACGGATATTGCACAAAACAATTTCCCCGTCCGTTGGTAGCTACAACAATCAGTGGACACGATGGATTTATTGCATCGGCGTTCTTCTCCAGATGACAGCGGCAAATGGATCGATGTGATAGTGAAACGTAACAATGTTCTTATCCGCTGGATCTTTCCATATTGTCCGCTTTTACCGAAAACTTTCTCACGAATACAACAACTCCGTCAAATCCATCAAATAGGCTCGCAAATATGTGAACTAAGGGAGTGACATGGCGGTGTTTCTAATGCTCGCGACGAGGTGACGAAATTTCAGCTTGGGTGGTACGAACGTTGCATCGAGGCAATTTGGCGGCTGTTTTATTTCCCGATTCTTGAAAGTTACTCGACCGTTGTACTTGGAGAACGGTTACCGTGTCTACTTTATGGACGCGAATGCAGCGCAAAATGCAGAACGGCCACAGGCGACAACATTGACAAATTGCATTTCGACATGCGAAAGCGATCCGTTCGCAAGGACTTTATTTTATATATATCTATATCTACCAGTTCATAAGAACTAATCACTCATCACATTATATAATAATGGTGCGGAATCTAAATTATCCAAAATTATTCAAATCCATCCCACGAACTCCGACTATTCAAACTGATCTTTCATTCCAATTAAAGAGGATTCAGTTTTCCGTTAGATTGGTTTTTGCGATGACAGTCAATAAATCGCAAGGCCAATCGTTGGAAGCCTGCGGACTTTACCTGTTTTTTGCATATTCACGTGTTATAAATCGTAAAACATTGTTATAATATAGCTCCCTAGGTTTGAATTCACATTTTGCTTTTGCCCAATACGAATATCGAATTGGTTAACTATTTTTTATCTATACATTACCTTAGTGGGCAGCTCCGTCTCATAGAAATTCATTCCGTATATATATTGAGTAATAATAAGAAATTCAGCGTATAGAACTACAAAGAAACTTGAACGCATCATAGATCGACGCTGGTTGGGTATTATCCAAAGAATATTCGCCCATATAAGCAGGACAAAAGTTAACCAACTATGATAAATAATTGACCAAATCTATAAAGAAACAAAACAATGTTTTAAGCTAAGTAGTAATTGATATAAGTTCTCAATAAAGAATTAATCAAGTGGTTGCCACTACAATATTGTCAGGCAAAACTTGCTTACCAGCAGCAGTTGCGTGAGAACTGCAATCTAAATCTTTACATAACCTTTTGGCTACTCACTTAGCTATTGAAAATAACTTACCCGCAGTTATCTAAAAGAGTCAAAATATTACTAAGCTTAACAAATTAAGCTTAAATAATTAGGCTTCCCGTACTGCTCTCCTGGATTTCTACCTATTTAAAAGGTAGAACCCAAAGAGTCCTTTTAAGATCCCATGCCTCAAAGCTTGTTCAAGTTTCTTCTGGATTACCTCAGAGTGGCCATTTTGGACCATTGCCATTTACATTACTTATTAATGGCCTCCCCTCAGTAATAACTTATTTTCGTATACTATATCATACTCTGATTATTTACATCATTCTCGCCTACAGGATGATTGAAATTCAATGCAACTATCTTGTTCAGTCAATCAGTTGTACTTAAATTGTTCTAAGTGTATGTTTATGACGTTTAGCCGTACTATGCCCCATGTAGTTAGCTAGACCATAGACAATTTCCCTTTACAACGCATCAAGGCAGTTAAAGACCTTGGTGTTCTTCTGGACTCTAAGCTAAGTTTCAATAGTCACATATCCACTAAGGGAGTCCAAGGTTTTATTAAACGCTGGTCAAAAGAGTTTATCGACCCTTTTACTACTAAACTTCTATACATATCTTTTGAGTCCGCAGTATAAAATTCTTCAGGATTGGATAGAGTCCGTTCAAAATTTATTCTTGCTTTTTGTCTTATGTGGTTTAAACTGGGATACCAATCTTAGTTTACCATCACACTTCAGTAGGCTTTTACTCCTGAATCTCCCGTCGCAAAACACACCGTAGAACGATACATGGTGTTGATTTTCTACATAAGTTAATTGTTGGCGACATAGATTTATCTTTTCTTCTAGGTCGTCTAAATTTCTTTGTCCCCTTTCGACCTACTAGAAAATACTGTCCTCTCCTTGTGTCTACGTGCACAACGGAACGCCTTGCATAATTCATTTTGAGTACTATGCACTCAGTATAATACCCTTTATCACGTATTCTCCTCTGAAATCTCTCTTCCCCTAATCAAATCTTTGCTTTTAGCATAACTTCTGCAAATCACTGATCACTCTCAGCTATGAGAAGGGTCATAGCTCGCCGGACTGGCTAAATATTCACCCCACCGGATCAGTGGTTTGCCATCGATTTCTATATCGTTCTCTTTATATCTAACCTATATTATAAGTTTCATTTTCATATGCTTATTTTGTTATTATAAGATTTAGTTTTAGACTTATATTAACATATTTGTACATTTCTTTTTAACTACTCCGTATCTATTTTGGCTTTAGATTTTATTACATCACTGACAAGACTTGCTGTGAACAGGGGCATTGCTGGCCGGACTGGCAAATAAAATACCCCCAACGTGTCGGTGATGTTATTAGAATTATTTATATTTTCTTTAGGCTTTTAACAAGTAATATTTTGTAAACATCTTTTAATTATTGGAATTGACACTCGTAAAGTCAACCGTTCCAAATAAAATAAATAAATAAATAATAAAATGTCGATTTCGCAGACATTAAGTAATGGACAATTGTTTTGTAAGGCTTGTAAACATCATCGGTTTCCGCTTACCAATTTTAAAAAGTCAAAACACAGAAGGCAATAAATCAAACCCGAAGCTTTGAATAGGGTCAAAGCTTGAAGCTGATTATAAAACGCAACACCGGTAGTTTGCCAAATATGTGATGCCGATACAATTACATCAAGTTTCCTCTTAATTATTATCCAGGTATTAGATCAAACGATTGCCTAAAAACAAACGATTGTCAAACGATTGCTGTCAGCTTAAATCTCGTTAAGCTTTACAATAACTAGGTCGCTGACTCTTTTCTTTGTGCCTTGAACAATATTTTCGTATGATCTGGAATATATTAGTTTCCATCATCAACAAGGATCGCTTATGCGGTCAGTGTCCCCGCACTGATCAATCCGCAACTAGAGCCAATAAAATGTAGTTCTTATCAGGAAGTTAATCTGGCAATTGAAAGTTATTTGTAAAAAATATTGTGAATTGCACAAGAACGTATAATGAACACGAAACAATTATTATATTTACTAATGGTAGTAGTCAATCAAATTTTACAAAAGCAACGACAACTGGTAGCGTGTGCTCCATACAAAGCTAAAATGCACAAGGAATACATATCATGTGATGCAGAAGCCAGTCAGCAAAGTGCAAAAGAACAGAGTCCCAAAGCGTTTTGATTGTATTGGTAACCATCTCTAACACTTTTGCAACCTGAGTTAGTTCTTTATAATACCCCTTCGCATCATCACATGAAATGGCAATAGAAAATGTCGTTAAATCGGTTGCGATCAATTATTAAAATATAACTGCAGTTACTGGATGCAGAACTAACAAGTGTTGTCCCGTAAATTGGTTTTTCTGTTTAAGCTTTCCTTTGAATCAACTGAATCCTGAATCTGTTTAAGCTTTCCTTTGAAACAAGTAAATCCTTGGCAGCAAATATTGCTACATAATCTGCTGTAAGGATAACAGTCCGTAGTCAAAATAAATTCAATCCTTGAAAGAACTAAATGATTTCTTTAAAATAAATAGTCCCCATGATAAATTTCTAGTCATTAATTTTTTTTCCATCTTATCTTAAAAATCTTTATTTCACAAGTAGTTTACTCAATCTGATATTGTCACTACTTCAGAAACTTGGTTCAATTCAACAATTAAGTCCAAATGTTTTAATAAGCTTACAGAGTCTGGGTCGAATCTTGACTGGTCGAAATATTTCTTTGCCAAGATAAGCTTTTCATTCTCGACACACAGTGATAAGAAAATTATCGTACAGGTTGCAAAATGCAAAATTGCTTAAGTAAAAAGCAACTCTTTGACATTATTAAATGAAATCGCAAGTATTCTACAATGTCTTCGTCCACTGTTCTTGTTCGTTCTCCCGAGGAGAGCTCTACACTTGTAGAGAGTCCCTGTTAGACGAACTAGACGATGTAGTCAACGCCAAGGGCGTTAATGCACTCCACTGTGATTTGCACACACTCGCAATGATACAGGATGAAGTAGTACGAAGATTCCCAGCTACCATGTTTTGGCATTGCAAGTATCGTGTAGTCGACATATTTGGAGTTGGGGAAAGAAGGGAATTTCTTACCGCAGAACATAACAGAGCCCATAGGTCGGCTCAAGAAAATGTGAAACAGGTGCTTTCTGAGTTCTATTTCCCGAAAATGGCAAAACTAGCCAACGAAATCGTACAGAATTGCAAAACGTGCGCTAGAGCCAAGTACGATAGACACCCGAAAAAAACAGGAGATTGGCGAGACGCCAATACCCGCTCATATAGGAGGTATGTTACACGTGGATATTTTTTCCACTGACAATACATTTAACCTCACTTGCATTGACAAACTTTCCAAATTCGCTGTTGTTCAGTCAGTTCCCTCAAGAACTATTGAGTATCTGAAGCCAGCATTACTTCAGATCATGAACTTCTTCCCAAAAGCCAGGGCGATATATTGCGACACTGAATCAGCATTGAAGTCGCATACAATTTCGACAATGCTAATGGCGTCAGTATTTCAAACGCGCCACCCCTGCATAGCGTCTTGAATGGACAGTTAGAGCGTTTTCACAGTACATTGCTGGAATTTGCCAGATGCTTAAAAATTGATAAGGGAATAAGTGACACAGTAGAAATCATTCTACTGGCCGCGACTGAATACAACAAGTCAATCCACTCCGTTATCAACAGTCACGCTGAGACGAGCCACAAGAAGAATTAGGAAGCAGGATCAGGAGTGATCAAATTGCGGTCAGAGCCAGAGCAAATGCTTCGCGGCAAAATAGGAACTTTAAAGAGGGTGAAAAGTGCTGGTCAAGTCCAAACGCAGGCTCGGCAACAAACTCACGCCTTTATGCGAAGAGAGAGCCGTGGAAGCGAACTTGGGGACAGTGGTCCTCATTAGAGGCAGGGTGGTCCACAAGGAAAACATAAGGTATCTCCCTTGTTTTTTGATTTAAGTTAGATATAGTTTCTCAATTTACTACTATTTTTTAAAAATCATTTTTGGGTGGTGGGCAAGCCTCTTTTTTAAAAAACAGAAAAAACAACATCACTTGACATGTTCGGATTAATATTACTCCTCTCCTTATCCGTCGCCTCGGCATATATCACCGACTATTCGCGAGCCAAGTACATTCCTATCGTCGATGGCGAAATCTTAGTATGGGAAGAGTAACGCATTCGGCAAACCTCTCAGGGTACATGCGAATGGTGGAAGAAACGATCAGAGCTCCTGAGTGTGGACACGGCGCATCTACAAGACCTTTTAGAGGCATTATGCACGCACCACAGAGTCACCAGGAGTTTAGATTTTCTAGGATCCATGCTGAAGGTTATGGCGGGTACACCCGACGCCGGTGATTTAGAGCAGACTAAATTCACAGAAAGGCAACTAATAAATGCCAACAATAGAAAAATAGAAATAAATACTAGAGTTCAAGATCAGCTTAATCAGTTAAAGGTCACTGTCAATAAAATTCTCAAGATAGCCAAAGACTCACAGGCTGAGACTGGCCATCTACTTAAAACATTACTAGCTATAAACAGAATGCTGATGATGGAGTTGCAAAATTTAATGCTTGCTATCACTCTTGCGAAGGCTAACATTGTTGGCCCAAAAATTTATATTAATCAGATTTGAAATAAATTTGGCTAGAGGAACCCACCAACACTCCCATAGGGGATCTTATGTCTGTTGCGTCCGTTAAAGTTCTTCAATCCATTAACACTATACACTTTATAATTAAATTCCCAAAGACTAAAATTCCTTGCAGAAAAATCATAATTAATACTGTCATCCCCATGAATCTTATATTGCGGTTGTTTGACAGCGTCATAGCCGAATGCGATGAAGAAACCCACACGGTGCAGGGTTGCAACGCTTCACCTGGAGCCACATTTTGGTGAACATCAATGCCAGCCAAGGTATCCTCAGCCTCCCTTACCTTCATCGTTTAAATGAACGTAATTTGGAGGCGATACAGAAGTTCCAGGAAGACGCCGAAACTGGTCGTGTGGCATTTATCATTGGAGCCATATGCTGTGCTTTAATCTGCGTTGGCCTCACTCTTCGGCGGATCATCGACACAAAGAAGTCTGCGATACAGCTACGATATAAGATATTTCATAAGTTAAAGAAAAGCCGTCGCGATTGCGGCACTGAATACTCTGTATCAGCGCACTATAGCTGCAATGGTCAGCAGTGGTAATCGGACACTTTTGTTTTGCTGCAAGAGCTTCCGCTATTGCCTATGCCTATGATTTTGCTAAGTCCGCTTGCCGAACATGGCATTGTGGCGTGATGCGAGTTTTGGCTTAGGTTTAGTAAAATAATGTTTGTATCAATAAAATCAGTTTTGCATACAGCGCTCCACAGATAAGTCGCTTAAATAAATCTTTACTCCGGCACTTAGCCGTTAAATAATTTTGTTCATTGTCTGAGCCCGAGGCCACCAAAAAGGGGTATAGTTTACCCCTCAACATAAATCCTTAGTGAAATGGACTAATTTATATATATTTTTTTATTCGATTTTTCGATTATTTTGTTATATATGCATAATCAATGTATTTTAATAATAGGAAGTTAATATTGCATTAACATTTTTTCATCTATGAATTTATGAACTGTTTTTTTCTTATTTTTATAATATTGTCTTTTTCCTTTATACTTATTACCTTATACGGCCCCTTGTATTTAGTCTTAAATAGTCTTATATATGTCCTATTTTTTAATATAACCTTATCTCTTATTGATATATCGACATCTTTTATTTTTAAATCAAAAATATGGCTTTAGCGACAGTGGTTGCGATTTTATTTCCAACTGCTAGGGGAACTAAAAATTTGGTTAAATCAAATTGGTTAATTAGTGTAACTGCATATTCATATCCATTTTCCGATTTTGGTGGTGGACCACTGGTGTCCACAATCAATCGGTCGAAAGGATATATGGTTGTATCCCAAGTCATTTGACTTTTTTTGAAATGCCGGTGTGACTTCCTTGCATAGGATCGTCATGGTATGTAGACAAAATAGCTTCTTTTACTTATTCATGTTTTATTTGAGTCAACGGATTTTATAGCGATACTCTTAATGATTTAAATATTTTATTGCCCATTTTCTGAAAATTATCAATTGAAACTTGTTCAAAGATAATTTTCCACGGTGTCACTTTGCGTTGGCTAATTTGATGAATATCGGCTTGCATTTCCACCCTTTCTAAGAACTGACCTAAGTCAAAATTTCCATTAGTATACAAATCACTAACATCATATCTTGCAGTAATTTTCCTACCATGTTTAAAGAAACAGCATATTTTTGACATGTAAGGTCCCTACTTTACTTACTTCGTCATTCTTGATGACATCATATAAGTTGGGCTCTCAAGCTTTTTCTATAGATTCCGCAGACATTTCTATTTTTTTATTTCCTGCGCAGCATGTTTGTCTACTTTGAAATTTTATAGTGACTTTATTGACATTTTGTATCTTGATGGTTAATCTTAAGAACGCATCAGCTACAAAATTATCCTTGCCCTTGAGATACTCTACTGTAAAATTATATTCCTCTATATTGGATTAATCATAGAAAATAAATATGTAAGTGGTCTGTGGACAGTTTTAACAGTGAAATGTCTACCATAAATATATAAGTTGGGGTCCGTTTTGGTTTTGAGCTAAAATCGCTCCACACGCTTGCTTAGTTGCATCTGTTATTATAAAAAATTCTTTTGAGAAGTCTGGGTATTGTAATAATAAGTTGAGATTTTGAATCTAAAAATGCGTTCTGACAATCATCTGTCCATTCAAAAGGGACATTGCTTTTACATAATCTAATTATGTACCGTAAATAGTCGTCAAAGTTTTTGATAAAGCTGCTTAATAATTGCAAAATGCAACGAAACGTTATCGCTGTCCTCAAAATGTGGGACTGGGCAATTTTTAATAACGTCGTATTTCTTGTCGTCAGGTAAGATTCCTTTATCTGTGCATTTGTTGCCCAGAAATGTGACTTCATGCATAAAGAATGAAAATGTTTTCAGGATGTAGTTTACGATTATATTTCCTGCATTTGAAAAAAACATCAGTTAATTTCTTGAGCATATGCTTATCGGATGGCTATTAGGTCATACATATAAAGGAATGCTTGTAAAGTTCAAGTCCAGAGAATGCTATGGTCATCATTCTCTGAAATGAATTCGGCGCTATTTTTAAATCAAATGGTAATCGCCTGAAGCGATAAGACCACTCGCTTATTGAAAAAGACATTATATCTCTTGAATTCTTTGCGAGTTCAATTTTGTAGAGACCTGACATTAACTCCAGGCATGAGAAATATTTTGCTCTACCTAGTTTATCTAAAATATCATCAGTTCTATGTAATGGAAATTTATCAGATTACAATTTTTATTAATCTGACAATAGTCAATTACTAGCCGCCATTTTTATTGATAAGAATCAGAATGATAGAACTAATAAAAGTGGGCTATTATATTCTGACACGAACGGTTCGACTATTTTGTCGTCAATTAATTTTTGTACCTTGGCTTGAATTTCTTGTTTTTGGCTATGATAATTTTATAATACTTTTAATTTTGATTTAAATTGTAGTGGGAAATTTTTGGATAATCGAGACAGTTCATCTCCTTTTCTACTTTCTGGGTTTGTTTGAACTACATCATAATTTGAAGTGATTCATATTTAAGACTATTTATACTATCTAGTTGACCGGGACTGGTTGTGTTCAGTCATCGGATAAATGCATTTCGAATTGTTGCAACTGTGTTTGCAAATAAATACCAGTTTGAATTTCCAGGTTTGGAATTATAACACTATCTTCGCTTGAAGTAAGTTCGAGTTTGCGGAAAACTTGTGATCTGGCAGGTATAGCTATTGTATTATTACCAGAACTATATGTTATTGGGACTTTAATCGGAAAGATAAGATTATTGGGCCTGATTATAAGCCAATTTTCTGGTGCCTTGAAGTCTAGTTGGCAATTGAATTTTTTAATAAAGTCAATCCCATCACATGGTACTGCGAATTGCTAATCTACTCTATGAAAACTGTGTAGAATTACATATATATTTATCTGTCTGTATCTCGATGGAGGTTAAACCTTTGGATTGTACAATACTGTAAAGTCTTCATCCAACAAGTCTTTGCTTTTTATTTGGTTTTGATAGAGCAACGTTAACGTATTAACTGCTATGTTTAATGTGCGATTATGCAGTAGTTGGTCAGCAGTGCTGAGCACAGTACAACAATACATAGACGGTCAAGCGTGGGATATCATTAATATACATATGGATTATTCCTTGAATATTCATTCTATTATTCATTTAAATGTCTTGAAAAACATCAGAATATTCTTATAAAATTAATATATTTGCACCAGTGTCTATTACACCATTGAACAATACTTGGTGTTGTTTTTCTGCACAGCGGATTACGCCTTGCACAATTCATTTACCCTATATCTCGTATTCTCCTTTGAAATCTCTCTTCCCCTAATCAAATCTTTGCGTCAGCATATCTTCGGCAAATCACTGATCACTCTCAGCTATGAGAAGGGTCATAGCTTGCCGGACTGGCTAAATATTCACCCCACCGGATCAGTGGTTTG
>SCDZ01001207.1:13261-24615 GCA_004143845.1 Drosophila lacertosa | reverse complement strand
CTTGTTAACTTGGGGATATTTAATTTGGCTAGCTTGTATTGTTTGTTTTATATTCGCTGTTGTCCAGTTTAAATTTATTGGGAACGCTTTAAGTATCAAAACGTGTGGATGGATGCGCTGAGCGTCCGAGCGAAACTGAATTTCTCAAAGGAAACGCGCTTAACAGCACAGCTAAAAGCAGCCGCTGCCAAGACCCGTACGGCGCGTCAACTGCGACTGCGACTGCGACAGCGACGTCGCCAATTGATATGCAGCAGCAAAAGCAGAGGCAGCGACGCCAGCGTTGACGTCGACTGCGTGTTATATTTTCGATTTGCATTGAAATTGGCGTCCATGCGAGTGGGCTCGACGCGGGAGGGGCACAGGTGCATAGGGATTTGGTTAGGGGCTCACAGAGCTTATATATTGATCAAGCGCTTGATTTCCGGCTTGCTGCAGAGGTCTTCAATGCAAATCAATTGAGGTTATACGCGGCGTATAAGTGATTTTATTTGTTATGTTTCTATCTTCTCCTCAGAAAAATTACTGTTTAAGCTGCTCTTGAATGTCAATACACTCATGTTTCTGCGATCAAAGTAGAAGAGGAACTTATCCAGAAGTCGCCTAAAGCCACTCTCCAATGAAGCCGAGGTAACATCTTTAAGCTTCTCAATCACATAGGCAATCAAAGCTTCGATCAGCATCTACGGTCAGAAAATTTAATCAATATTCGATATGTTTGGTTGCCATTCGAACCTTCATATGCTCATGGGACACATGGCAGCGGACGTGCGCCATATGGTTATCGTTCATCATCGTCTGGAATAACACCGGATCCTCCTGATCAATTAGGGCGCTTATAAACCGCATAAAGGCCAAGGAATGGCCATGCAAACGATGCATATCAAGTTTACCATTAAACCGAAAATTTTCAAAAGCCGTATAGTTCTCCATTATAAAACTACAAGTCGACATGCTTTTTTTGTTAGTTTAAAGCTATTCGAGAAAGTTTCCAGCTTACGTGAAGTAAAGCTCCTTTCCATAGCGACGCTCAAACGGTTTAATTAGCTTCCACGCCTGCCTCATTGCCAATCTTTCGTTGAGAGTAAAGCCGCTCTCGTCAATAATGGGTCCAACAATCAGTTTTGGCAATGGCTTTGGAAAAATGGTAGCCACATCGATACTACTTGTATCTTCAGAAGATACTGTTTCTTCAACTGTTGAATCTCTAGTCATCGTGAAATTTTGGGTGAATATTTAATAAATTTAATGTGCAATACAAAATAATTATTGTATAAATAAAGAGGATGTATAAATGTGCCTGAAAACAGCTATAAAACGTCAAAACTTATCCCATTCAAGTGATTAAATACTATATGGCTATGTGATTTTAAGTTGTTATTTAAAAGAGTGTTTAATGGACAGATGAAATTGTGTTAAAAGTGTAAGTACATGCTTAAAGATTAGCTTGCACTTTTTTTACAATATAAAGTCAAATGCTCAAACCACTTTATTAATAGGGAAAAAGTTAAGTTAAATTAAAACAAATACAAGATTATGATAAAGGTATTTACAATAATAGGCAATTAGATTTTTTAAAAAATTACTAATATGAGTTTACTTTAATAAAGAATTTACAGTTATACCGTTGCAGTTCCTGTTTACTTATAGCCTCAACGCCTCAAGATCAATCGGATAGTTGCTCAGCACACCAATAACATAGGCCATGGAAAAACGTTCATTAGCATTTTCTTTCCAGCAATTAGTCATCAAGTCTTTTACGTTGTCAGGACACTCCAGTTGTAGATTATTCAAAGACGGTCTTTCACCTATACCAATAAATGGTTAGTACTATACGCATACATATTAAAATAAGCAGTATTTAATACAAACCATAATTTATTTTTAACATTTTTTCTACAGGTGTCATGAACCGTTTATAGGGAACATCCCGTGATAGCATTTCCCACAGAATAATTGCAAAGCTAAAATTATCACACTTCTTAGTGAACTCCACATAATTAAAAAATACCTCTGGTGCGATATAGGACACAGTGCCGCTCTTCATAAAAGGCGACACATATGTTGCTTGAGAAAAATCACTAATTTTCACACAACGATGTGAGTCACTTAGTAATATGCTTGTCGGGCTCAGATCACGATGAACGACAGCCTTTGGCTCCTTGGCATGCAGATAGGCAATTGCCTATAAGAAATTTTACGATTATTAATATTTTATTAAGAGAATAGGCACACTTAGTTTGGCAATCTGCAATGCCCAGTTAATAACATGTGCAATTTCATAGGTAATCTGATCGCTATGTATGATATTGTGTAGGGGTCCCCCGTCAGCGTATTCCATAACTAAGTAGGCCATGTTATCATGCATTGCTAAACCATATAAAAATATGATGTTTTCATGGTTTGCTTGCGAATGCTCTCTTTCGTTGTTAAAATCTGTTAAAAGCTTCTTAACAGCAACAACTTTATTTAGCCAGTTGGCTTTAAATACTGCTCCGTAGGTGCCATTAGCGATTATCTTAAAAAGAGCTTTAGGTTAGAATATTAAATATATTTATAAAAATATTCTTTAAACATACCTCACTAAAATTTAATGTATTATAATCGATGGCCGAATTCATTTTGCACACTGCAAAAAAAGTGAATCAGGTTATAAATACAATGCTATTGCTCTGAATCATTGCACAAATTAAGATAAGGTTTAAAAATTGTTGGCAGTGCCTTCAGTTAAAAACGCAAGCGGCGTATGATAAATATATATATTAATAAATTAAGAGAAGCGGTATTTTTATAAAATCAAATACAGTTCGCCTCTTTATAAATAAGAGTAGTTGAGTAATTACAAATTTGAAAATTTTTTTGACCTCGACTAGAGTTGAACTTTTTAAATATCGAAAAAACGTTTACTCTTATAATCGATAGGTATTCATATATTTATCGAGCAACTGTTACGTCACGGGCTAACAGCTGATATAGCCGCCAAGTTGTTAACATGTCGCTGGCGAATCCCTTTCGTAATGTATTTAGTTTACCAAGTCGAAATCAACGCATCAACTGGTTTCCCGGCCACATGACCAAGGGCATGCGGCAAATCCAACAGAAGCTACGCACGGTCGATTGCATTGTTGAAATACACGACGCTCGCATTCCAATAGCAGGTCGAAACTCTCAATTCTTCGATACGATTACGGGTAAGCGTATGAATTAGATTTAACTTATACTTAACGGCAATTCTTTATTTCTTCTTATAGGCAACGGCGTAAAGCCTCATATATTGGTGCTCAACAAGGTCGATCTCTTGGGATGCAATCAACAACGTGGGATTCTCAAGCAGCTGCGGTCACAGCAACCTGAATTGAGAAACATTCTCTTCACCAACTGCAAGGATCAGCGTAATAACGGTGTGTTGGACATACTGCCTTTAGCGACTAAGCTGGTGGCAGAAAGTAGTCGATTTAACAGAGCTCAAAGTGCCGAGCACAACATTATGATTATCGGCGTGCCCAATGTGGGTAAAAGCTCGATTATAAATGTACTGCGAAATGTGCACCTCAAGAAGCGCAGCGCTGCACGCGTTGGTGCGGAGGCTGGTATCACCCGAGCCGTTGGCGAGCGCATTAAAATTCAAGAGCAGCCACTTGTTTACATGATCGACACACCGGGCATACTGCAGCCCTCTGTTACCGATGATGAGATGGGCATGAAATTGGCACTGGTTGGCTGTCTACCAGATCACATCGTAGGCGAGGATCTGATCGCCGACTACCTGCTATATTGGCTAAATAGGCACAGGCGCTACGAGTATGTAGAAAAGCTGGGCTTACTCTCTGGTCCCAATGACAACATCAGCGCCGTTCTTGCCGAATATGCTCAGCTGCAGGGCATGTTCCACCGTGTGAAACAATATGATGGTCAAGTGGAAGTGATGACAAATTTGATGGCTGCCGCTCGTAGATTCATAAGCTTCTTTCGAACGGGCCAGTTGGGTGCAATTAATTTGGACGAAGAATGCCCTTAGCGAATATCGTTATATTTAAATATAGTTACAAAAGTAGGCTATGTCTAGTCAAGTAAATGTTTGAAATTTTGCATATGCTGTTGCAACTTCAATTTTCCACCATTGGCACATCAATGGCAATGTTGCCCACGCCCGGTACTGGTATTGAATATGAAACGCCAACATTGTCCAATTCAGCGTCGGCAGCATCCATTTGTTGTACTGGCAACTCCTCTATAGGAACTTGTTTTGGCTCCACCGACGGCAGCTGATCGTTGTCAACGTTGCAAACGGACGGCTCCACTGCATCCGTGGGCGCACTACTGACGGCATAACCTGTTTGTGCGGCTATCGCCCGCACTTCTTCAGGGACGCCTTGCATGCGCTTATTGATGTATCCAGTGTAGGGTGCCATTTTTTGATAGTATTCAATCAGCATTTGGGGATCCTTCTCGGCCACTTGAGGGCTTGCCACCAAATCGAACTCGTCGCAGTATTGCCACCGCACGAGATACTTTATTTCACCGGTGACGTCTGTTGCGCCCATTATCTCAGCCAGTTCCAGTCCACGCTCATAGCCGCGCGGCTTTTGTATCTCTTCGCATTTAGGTTTTTTTTCGCCGCGCTTCTTCGATTTTGCTCGCGACTCCTCGAACTTTTGTATGAGCGCTGGGCAGTCGCAATTTTCCTCGGGCTCCCAGGTGTTGTCCCCGGAGGGGTATCCTCGCCACTTAATGAAATACTCCACTTTGCCATCGGCAGTGATACGCTTATCCACAATTCGCTCCACAACAAAGTTTGATTCGTTTTTAACCATTGCAAACACAAACTCCTATTAATGTTTGGTTTCGGATACAGTTAATGTGTGTGTGAGAGCTAGTGGTGCAAGAAAAATATCGATATAGCGCAATATTCTGTCTTCTGTTAACCAAATGACGGTTCTGTTAAATGCCGATTATATCGATATTTTAAGTCGGAGTTATAAATTCTTATTGAAATCGCCTTGAGTTATAATTATTATAGAGTCATTTACTTAATGCTACTTAAACGATATTTTATTACTTAAATAATTTAATCGATAGATGGCAAACTGCCCATAGCGGAAAAAACAAGCGATAATAGCTATATCGAACGTGTCTTCGATTTTACTGCTGACGTGCCGCAACCGAATTTGTTTACGCATTAAAATTGCAAATTTGTCAGTAATCTCAAAATGTTCGATATTCCGACACATATGGTAAGTGCCGCAATTGTAAAGCTGTTGCGAATACAATTATTAAACACATTGTTTTACTAGGACTTCGTTGGCCAGGCCAAAGCCGAGCGCTGGTCCCGTTTAATTATAACATTCTTCGGAGTAATTGGTCTTATTTACGGAGCTATTGTGCAGCAGTTCTCACAAACTGTTTACGTGCTGGGCTTTGGCTTCCTGCTGTCCTCACTGGTAGGTGGTATTTGAGAAAGATAATACAATATATGTCTAATGGCATATTCTTCGTTTAGATTACCATCCCACCATGGCCTTTCTATCGCAACAATCCGCTGAAATGGCAGAAGCCGGTGAATACGGAGCAGAAGGCTCACTCTGGCGATTCCAGCGATGAAGGCAAAAAGAAGAAGAAATAGAGTAGGATAGGCATTTAAATAAAATTTACTTCCAATTTATTAAAACTATTTGCTTAAATCGGTCGTCGGTAAGATATCAGATCGTTGTGATCATAGTACTTATGTATCAGATCGTACATATTTGCAAAGAAAAATAACAAATTGTCGTACTGCCCGTTGTAGGGCGATTCGCGCTGCACACAGTCCGCCGGTGCCGTTGGGCACGTGAGTGGCGCGGCTAGCTGATGGAAGCCCTCTGTAATTTCTAGATTGTCCAAGCCGCGATAGGCCGCATTAAGACCCCAGGCGTTCACGTGCACCTCTAGTAGGAACTGATGTATGGCCTCGATGGTGGCCAGGTACCAACGGGGACTGCCGCGCTGATGCCGCCAGAACTGAGACAGGCGATTCTGCAGCACCACAGTGCGCAGACCACGCACGCGCTCGTCCGCATAGATGCTGCGGCTCTGATTCCAGGTGCTGTCTATGAAAACGGCGCGTCGTACGGGCAGGTTTCCGAACGTATAGCTCTTGGCGCTTGATTCCACTTCCGTTGCGTCAACAACCTCGTCCATACGTCGCCGCAGCATGGTGCCCATGTGATGGCCCTTGGGCAGGCCATAGTTGTCATCGATTTTCAAATGAACATTGCGCTCGAACAGCTGCGGGACCGTGAGACTCGTGGCACTGGGAAAGATGAGCACCACACCATCCTCGTGCCTGTAGTCGGGTATATCGGGATATGTGTGCATTTGGACATTGCCCGGCGCCAGCACGGCCGCATGCACAGCTGTGCTTTTGCCATCGATCTCCTTTTTGTGCTTGATGATGTCTATTTGCAGCGGCAACTCCACGCGTGGCAGCAGACTACCCAGTTCGCCCACGGGTATATAGCAGTTGTAGCAGAAGAATTTGCGGGAGCGATTGCAGTGCTCACAATTGTGCCGGCCTTCGATTGTGTCCAGCACAGAGTGGTCCGCGATGCGCATGTTGACAAATGGATATTTGCGTGGTCGTCCCTTTTCAGCGACGGGATGTGACATCGTCGCGCTCAGCGGGTTTGTTAACACTATATTTAATATCGGTAACTATTTATTTTACACAACTTGTCGAAAGAGCGAAATAGCGGCAGTGGTGCCAGACTTCTTTTTATTGTAATGTTTATGTTTTCATGCTTCTTTTTGCAACAGGCTGGCATCGCGAATAGTGCTGTAAAATGACGTAAAGTGTAATCTATAAACACGTAACGTTTTTTTGCAAAGGGAAAGTTCATTATAGCGCAGAAGCTTCAACTGCATTATAAGCTGTAATTATCTGTATAATCTGTAATTGAAAGCAAATGAAAGTTAATTTTAGAAACATTGTTTTTTATTTCGTGACATATGATTTTTATGCCATTTACAATAGATACTTTCTATTTTTTACAGATAATTGGCAAATATTAAAAGAAATGTATTTAATCAAATGATGCGCATCGTATGAAACCATCACTGCTTGCAATATAAACTTGCTTGTTTTCGCCACAACAAATAGCATTCACACAACTACCAACATCCACTTCGCCTAATGCGGTTGGCTGCTTTGCCGTTAAATCGGTCCAACCTTTGACCTTGTTGTCGTAGCCACCGGAATACAAGTGCCCTTCATCCCCGCATATGCTATTCATAATCATTTCATGGCAGTGCTGCAAGCAACCAGACAAATATAACTTACTACCCGCTAGAGAAATTACAATTAACTCACCGGCAACTGCCAGATGTGCGAGAATTTGTGCTGTGGCAAGTTATTTACCAGTTGCAAGCCCATGCCCGTGCGATCTGGAAAGGCCAGAAAGCTGCGCTTGCCATCCACCAATGGCCCAAGGAGTGTCAGTGGCGACTTGCCTGGTATCACAGTCTTATTGCTGTATTTGCCGGACTTGCCCTCCGCAATTAGGGAAACGACCACATCCAAGTCGCGCACTGTGTAGATGAGCTGTTGTTCGCCGGCTAGGGACTTGACCTCCTCCACCAGATTGTACTTGAAGAGCATGCGATCGTTTCGCCAGGTGGTGACCACGCCTTTGTCATCGCCGGTGTAAAGCACAGCGCCATCACAGTACATGGCCTGAATCGCATCGTCGCAGCGGAATAATTCCTGCACGCAGTCATCCTCATACGGCGGCAGCATGAACTTAACTTGGCCATCACAACTGCTCGAATATAGTTTGCCGTGTTCGTTCACGGCCATGCAATAAATGTACGCTTCATGGGCATTCACCGTGCGCAGCAGCTGCAGCGATTGCGACCAAATCTGCAAAAGGGCACGTCGTTTCACAGTTAAGCGGATCAATGGGGATACTTAACTGTTTCCCAGAATACCTACGCGTATTTTGCCATCGGCACCGCCAGAGAACAGCTGACTGTTGTAATACGCCACACAAGTGGCGTCCCCCTCGTGCGGCTCCGCGGACGCGTATTCAATGCGCGCGTTGGGCATCTGGCGAGAGATTCAAAACCGAACTGGCCTAGCGTGAACCGCCGCGAATATCCCAACCAAGTGCATAGCATATACAAACGCGTTCTCTCGTGCGTCTATTAATAAATCGAAAATCTACAGTGGCTGCGTGCGGTTTATGCACAAATATGTTAGCTCAAAGGAAACACTTAAAACACTCTAGTTTCACACTTTAATTTGCAATTGTTTAGTTTTCAGCAAGTAAATACATAGAAATGAATGTATACATTTATGTATATATATATGTATATACTTATATATATATACATATGTATATTTTAGTCGAGATTGCATTTCTGTCGCTTAATCGTAAACATAGGCCCGCAATGCGAACATAAATCGTTAATCAATTGAACTAAAACTGGAATCAATTCCCTTTACTAGGTATCACAAAAGTAGCTTCAACTCATAAAGGAAACCATATACGTAAGAAATAACTTTAACAAATATTTTTCCTTTTTTAGCATATTGCGACGTTTTCTACTGCTGACAACTTTTTCGATTATTTTTTTAGTCGCTTCTCTATTTTTATAGATTGTCATTAAGCTAGAAAATTCTTTATGACACAGACATTTAAATTTAGATTGCATAGTTGTAGTTTTAAAGTTAGTTTCAAGACGAACAATATTTTATTATCTAGATTACGCATTTAACATAAAGTGGAGATTATACTCTTTCCAATACATTTGAGAACACTTATCAGTTTTAACTCTTTTTATAACTTAATTTTGTGATTATTAACTTTTATTTTTAATACTTATCAGCTTGATTAGTATCGTGAATCTCATTAAGATTCAACAACTTCAGCTTCTTATACTTGGATACTTAAATACTAGAACACCATGTGTAGTAATGGAATACATAAGAATTCCATCAGATTTAAAAGCTATAGCATTGAAACTTTGTATCTGCATAGTCTTTGCTTTAAATGACATACGGGGTAATCCCAATTATATTTTATTTAAATGACATAGTTCATAACTCGACTCGATTAACAATTAATCGAATTTTGTTTTAATGAATCGGCTGCATTAAAGATTAAAAATTGGAAAGAGTATGTCAACTTCGAATACTAACCGAAGTTCATCTCTTAGTTGTATTTTTATTTTTTCACTCATTTTATATTTTCTAGTGGCTTTAGCAATTGATTCGATCTGGTAAATCGGTTTTTACCTAAAACTAGGGACAGCGACATACTCATATGGGAATTTACGTATTAAGTACTTTATAGACACACATTTGCCAAGGTATAGCCAGAACATACAGTTAGTTAAGAGTCCCTAGCTTAATTTTAACTACATACAATACATTTAAACGTATACATTATAAACACACAGTATTGAGTATTGCTTAGCTCGAAGGCTTTAACTTCGATTTTTTTGTTTTCTTTTTCTTTTTCTCGTAGCATAATAAGATAAGTGGTATATCACTTACACTGGCTTCGTTTACTGGCATGTAGAGCTACTGATATATTGATTGAGCCTAGACATAGTAAGCATTATAGGGATTGCGTTTCTCCAGGCAGGGCAGCACACACTCCAGTGTGTTGCGGAAGGCGTCGCGAAAGTCCCGATTGAAATAGGCATAGATGAGCGGATTGAGCGTCGAGTTGAAGTAGCCAATCCAGAAGAGCACCACGACAACCACATCCGGGCAGGGGCACGAGGCGCCACAAAGCGACGTGATGACATACCTGCAGTTAGCCAGAAAATTGAAATACTCAAAGTATGACTGGAAGGCAGTGAAGCCTAGAGCGTGACTTACCAAAGGAAAAAGGGCAGCCAGCAGAGCAGAAAGACGCCCATGATGATGCCCAAAGTGCGTGCGGCTTTGTGCTCGGCCTTCCAACCTTTCGCGGGTCGCACCGAGCCGCCTGTCAGGGGGATGGTAGATAAAGAGTTTGATGATGAGATTTCGATGAGAGCTACAAACTGAATAAGCTAAATTTCATCTTGGGCACAGCTTTAGCCCAGCTGCTGCTGGCCAACGTGGCTACAGTTGGATATGAAGTCAAAGGCTGTTTCTATTACTGTATATATAAATGTGTGTGCGTGTTTGTGTGTGTGTGTTAATACAAGCAATGCCTGGCATGTTGTGCGTGTAGCGCCATGTGTGACAGGTCATGTGCCAGCATGTTTAGCTTTGACATTAATATTACTGTTGTAGTTATCGCTGCTGCTGTTGCTGTATCGATGATAAAATATACCGCCCCCCAAAACATTCCCTCTCCGAATCTAGGTGGCGCCATTTAACTAGTAAGCAAGTTTGTGTGCGGGTGTGCGTGGGAAAAGTAATAAAAACGAGGCAAACAATTGAAAATATTTACACAGGACACTTGTTATCACAAAGATATACAGCGTACCCACACACACACCCACACACACACACACTCAATCACACCCATCCACGAGCACGCACACGTACAAAACATAAACATAAACAGCATTGGAAAGTAAAAGTTGTGCACAAAAAGAGGAAAAGCAAATCAAACGAGAGACTAACAAACAGACAAACAAACAGTAAGCAACAGGAAGTGACGAACAAGTTTGTCCTTGACCTCATCGTCATCAGCCCGCCGTCCAAAACTGAGCACGAAATCATAATGCAAAAGAACTCAGCAAAATGGGCGCTGAAAAAGCAAAGCAAAGAAAATGCACGTGCATAACGGTAGCGATTATGTACAGCACGATGGAGCACCGAGGGACACTTCGAAGCTGCCGGTAAACGGGATTGAGCCAGGAAGCCCCAAGGGCATGTGGTCACAGCTGAGACGCGGAGCGGTTATTGGAGATAGTGTTAATGTATTAATATTTTGCAAATTTCCAAATTTAAATGTTTAGTTATCGGATAAATTAGTTTTTCTTTTCTTTTGGGAAATACCTTAATTGTTGATTATTTAGATTGTTATTTATTTTGTTATATTAGCTGCTTAATCGGTCTGGGAGAATGAAAGGTTTCAGAAGCGACCTTAATTATCATCGGGACAAATAATTAAAAACATTCATAAAACTGAAGTAAAAGATTTTGATGCGAATCAAGAAAATTGTATTTATATTAAAATCGCATATTGCAATTATATATGTAGCCAATTAATAAAGTACGTAACTTTTTTCTTATTAATTGTCAGCTGTTTAAGTGTTGAATAGTTGTCGCTAATGATGAACTTCAACTCTTTTGTAGTATATAAAAAATTTGCAGAACTCTTATTTAAAGCCGAAAAGCTTAGAATTTAGTTGTATGCTTTTAACTGGTAAAT
>SCDZ01001207.1:0-13246 GCA_004143845.1 Drosophila lacertosa | reverse complement strand
AATGTGTTTTTGAAACATATATACAAACTATGAATCTTCGATTATTATATCTTTTGTATTGGTATTTGTTATAACTTTTGGAATTTGATTTTACGATACGGCTAAATCAAGACGATCAAATTTTATTTTGGAATAAGATAAATGTGTATTTACAAGTGTGCGCGTGTTTTGGTTTTCTGATGCAGTGGGGAAATGCGCTTGAATGGCACAGAGATACGGGGAGAAAGGCAAAGGATATGCGTGACTCTTAAGCATGACAAAGAAAGCCACAGCGATGCAGGAAAGAGAAATAGAGAAAGGGGGAGAGAGAGAGAGAGAGACAAAGAGCGAGAGAGAGAGAGTGGAGTGGAGTGGAGTGGGAAAAAGGTTCGGGTGAAGTCGAATGAGTAGTGTGTGTTGCGGAGATGACAAAACAACTCACCGGTTGCACCACAGTGACTACATCCGGTTTTGAAGCGCTGCTTCCGGTTCTTGCTCTGCTGCCAACATGCTGCTAGCGCCGCCATTTGTCTGTGCCAGAAGCGTGAGCGCGTGCGCGAAGCTTGCTCCTGCCCTGAAGCCGGAGTCGCAGCCGGACCCGCGGCCGGTGCCGGTGCCGGACCTTGGGCCAGAGCTTGACTACTACGTTTACTACTTGCACTGACTGAGGTGTTGGTGTCGGTGGTGGTGGTGGTGGTGGCTGTTATGGTGGTTGTGGTGGTGTTGGTATTGGCGGTGGCCGCGGTGATGTCGGCGCCGCAGAGCGGACATTTTGGCAACGGGCTGGCGGTCGGGGCAAAGGTAATGCCGCGTGATTTTTGCTCAATGCTATCGGCCTCGTCTTCATCCACAAAAATGCAGATGCCGCCACGTCGTATCAGCGAGGATTTATTGGAAAATTCGTGCTCTGTTTGACGTTTCGTATTCAGTTTGTTTGTTTTTATTTTAATTGGGTTTAATTTTATTATGGTTTTATTTAATTTTTGTTTGTTTATTTTGAAGGACGTTCACATTTGAAGTTGATTTGGAAAAGTATTTGATTTTTGGATTGAACACAATTTGATGATCATTAACAAATATACACACATATGCACATACAAAGAGAGAGAGAGAGAGATAGAGAAAGAGAGAGATAGAGACATAGAGAGAAAGATATATATAGCACGGAATAGGATAGTAAAAGAGAGACATATACGCACATAACTGTTAGCAAGACACAAGTAAAAAACGGTTACTTGGGACACAACACAAGACGCATGCGTGCCATGCATCAGTAAGAGGACAAAAGGAGGTGAAAATTTAAATATACAATGTACAAGATACATACTGAGGAAGGAGAGAGTTAAAGAGAGCAACTGTCAAGAAAGATCAGTAAAGGTCCAAGTATAAGAGTAAAAGTTGAACTACATTTCGTTACGTTCGTTAAACAATATAAAAATATAAAAACATAATTGACACATTATTTCGCATTTGTTCAACTAGGCGTATGCTTAATGTGTCCGACTGACAAGTGCGCAACTAACATTAAATAAGGTGCTAAAAGCCTTAGGTCAACCTCTTCCTGCTCGGCTGAAGATCTATTAAGCGATTTGCTAACACATAAACTAAATACGCGATGCGAGCCATGAGCGAAGCTTCAACATGGTCAACATGTCATGGCACAGTCAATGGGTTCATAGCTTAAGATTGTACCATATACATACATATATAATAATTTAACTAGCACTTATGTTCACTTCAAAACAATCTTAAACAAGCTTGGATATTTAAATAAAACTTGTAATATTGCATCGAATTTATTTATTTTTTTTGTGCACATCGTTAATTTTTATGCAATTATTTGGCTTGCTAAAATGTGCATGTAAAACAATTGTTTTAATTAATTAATTGAATACAAATACCAAATAAGTTTTAAATAAATTATTTTGTATATATTCGATTGCATTAAATATGTATGCACAGCTTATTTGCACGTCATTTGTTTTCGCTTTGATTCCGTGCATTTTCACGCGCTGCGTAAGCAAACAAAAATTAAATTATTCATGAATACAGCTGACTTTTCAATTCATAAATTGGATGCAAGTTTAAATTGATATGCAAAATGTATATTTCATTCCTGGAATTCTTTTTTTCCGTACAGTGAATATATTTAAAGTGTTTTTGAAAGTTTACTTAACTTGATATTCCCATTGCAACATGTCAATAGATTTTAATTTAATTTAAGGTTTCATATACATATATTTACTTCGATAAGCACTCAAGCATAAGCCTGAAACTTGACCCTAAACCTGACCCTGTGCCCTGCTGATTGACCATTTTTGAAGTTTCGCCCAGTCGCTTTTCATTTTGGCTTTTGTGTACTTACTTGCCGAGCTGGTGGAGACGCGTCCCATGGGAATGTAGCTGCGACTGTCGCTATTGTGCTCCTGCGAGAAGTTAATAACGTTCACGTCGTAGGTGACCACCGAGGCCTGGCGCTTGCGAACGCCCTGAATGCCTTCGTAGCCCGTGAGGAGGCAGCGCTGTCGGGCGCCGGAAGCGGTTGGATCCGCGTCCGCGTTGCTATCTTTGCGCTTCAGCAGCGGCGAGGTGACATCCTTATGCTCGCCCTCGCCGCCATCCACGGGCGAGAGCGTCGAGTCGAGTATGATTTCGGGCTTGGGCGATATGTTGGGTGGCGCTGAAGACGGCTGTGGCACGGGCATTGGAACCGGAACCGGCAGCGTGGTGACCATGTCCAGCGATACGGTGGAGGTGTCACTTGGCGTGTAGCCGGCTGCGTGCGGCGGCGGCGACAGGAAGTACACGTTGATGGACGCCGACTGCGGAGTGTGGGCAGCCGCAGCGGCTGCGCTGACAGCCGCTGGCGTGTTCGGTGGGGACATCAAATAGTTGGCGCACACCTGATCGCTCAGCGTGCTCATGCGCTGCGGCGCCGCCTGACGCCTGGACCTGGACTGCTCGCCCATCGGAAAGCTCAGCGAGCGAAAGATCTCGGCCAGCTCCGAGCTGTTTGTGATTAGCATGCCGCTCTGCTCGGGCAGCTCCGGCGGCGACAGCGATGGCGGCGGTGTGCCAGGCTGCTTGGGCGATTCGGCAAAGCAGTCGGCCAGCTGGGCCAGCTCCTCGCCAGTAACACCCATGCCCATGCCCATGCCAACGCCCACGCCCACGCCCATGCCCATGCCCACTGCCACGCCCGCATCGCTGCCAAAGTCAATTAGCTGAAGCCCATGGCCGTCCGCCGAGCTCGCCGGATTCTGCTCGCTGAGCACGTTTATGTCCAGCAGTATGTCCGGCTTGTTCGGCGTCGAGTCGGTGTCGCTGTGCTGTCGCGCCCGCTGTTCAAGTTTGCGTTCCTTGGCACCGCCGCTGCCGCCGGCGCCGCCGTTGTAGCTGTGCGACAATTTGCGGTTGCGCGAGCGCCGAAAGAAACTGGAGCCCTCGGAGTTGGCCTGCTGTCGCTTCTTCTCGAGTGCAAAGCACTCCGTGCTGGAGCGTTTCGTTTTGGCCAGCAGCGACAACAAATTGAAGCCTTTCTCCTTGCCTGGCAGCTGGTCGGGCGCCTTCGACTCGCCAACGCTGCGCATGAACTCCGAATCGCTGGCGGCAAAGGCCTTGTGGCCTCTGACCGCGGCGCCCGACTTCAGCCGGATAAAGTCCGATTCGCTGAGTGCGGCATACTTGCCGCCAGCTGCGCTCGCTTGCTTCTTGTAGTACAAATAGTTGTCCTCGATGAGCCGCTTTAGCTCCTTGTTGTCCTCGGCCAGCGGCAAGTGGGTGTCGTAATGGTCGGTGGTCTCGCTCTCATCGCTGTTCAGGCCAAACACGCGGTAAGCTGTGGACTCCGGCTCTGGTTCGCTGTTGCCGCTGCCACTTGTCAGGCTCTGCTGCTGCTGCACAGTTGCTGCGGCTGCAGCTGCTGCAGCTGCAGTTTGCTGCGGTGTCTTCTTTGTCAGCGTTTCGGCCCAAATCTGAGGATTGAATACGGGCACCGGCGCCTGCAGCTGGCCGAGTCCTGGCTGCTGCTGCAGCGCCATCATCGATGGGGCGCTGTCCGTGTGCGTGACCTTCTCGTAGCGCTCCTGCTCGAGGTCACGCAGATCGATGCTGCTGCGGCTGAGACGACGCGGCGGCGGCGATGGAACGCGCAGTTCATCGCACTCGTCCTTATCGTCGTCCTCATCGGTCGCTGTCTGCAGCATGTCCTGTGAACGCACATTTACGCAAACACATGACTTTATTTTCTTTAGTTTAGCTTATACATATCCTGATTGTACAGACTGTTAACATGAAATCTGATACAAATTAATCCTGACTAACTCAAGTTTAGGAACATAAAATACATAGCGATAAAATGAGTTAAAGAACTGATTTATTGTTTGACTAAAAACTATAAGTTAAATTTAATAAAGAAAAAGTGTTTTGAGTATGATATTTATAATTTGAGGAGAAGTAGTTGGAAATGCTTAAAAAAAGGTTAAATAAGAAAATTGAATGCATTTTTGGCATTATTAAATATGGTAAGGCTATGGTTAATTAGCATTTAAAAAGGTAAAAAAGCCCTCCCTGGTAATTATAATAATGTAAAAATACTGCTGCATATAGTCATATAAAAGGTTAAATTTTGTATATATTAATTATGAATGTGACCTTTAGCTGAATTGTTAATAATAATCGCCAAGAAATTAAGCTGGTTAAATAATTCGCGTATTTGTGCACTTACCTCCAAATTGCTGAGTGCACTGTTGGATTCGTCCCGTGCGGATTTGGTATTGAGGTCGCAGTCGCTGGGATGCAAGTAGCTCAGATTGGTGGGCTGCTGGGTGTGGCCCATATGAACGCTGTTCAGCAGAATGTTGGAGCTGGTGCGGCTCAAAGCCTTGCGCTGACGTATCGCCTCCCTGAGAGCGGTAGACCGCAGAAGAATGCAAATTAATAAGCATTTTCAGTTGCACGCTGGCAGCGAATGAAAGGACTCACTTAAAGATGCGCCAGTACATAACCAGCATTACAATGCCCGGAATCCAGAAGCTCACTGAACTGGAGATGAGTGCGTAGGCCTTGTTAACCACAAACGAGCATTGATCCGGATGCAGAGAAACCTCACGCAAATGCTCCGTCGTTGTGTACCAGCCCAGGAAAATGGGCGTAAACGAGATAAGAGCGGGCAGTATCCACACATTGGCAAGCATGAAGCACACAGTTCGATGTGTCATATTCAATGGATATTCCAGCGGACGCACAATTGCATAGTATCTATGGTAACGGGACAAAAACGATACCTTATTTGTGAAAATGCATGGAAAGCTCAATGCCAGCCATCATTAACTGATTGACTGGCAACAGCAAAATTCCAAAACTGAATCAGGTAAAGTTCAGGCTTAATTTTGTTTCGCACAGAACTGAACATTTTCAGCATTTACGTTGGCTCGATTTAGCCAACACAGCCTGGCTGGAAATACTTACATAAAGCCGTAAACTATTATGATAATAAATAAAAATAAGGTGTCAAAAACTTTCTGAGGAGGTAGAAAATGTAATTTAGCGTCTATTGAGATCCAAGTTGTTTCCGCGGAGGAAAAATGAAAAAGGTTGGCTCTTTGTTGTTAGTTTGAATGATTTTTAAATTTTTAATCAATGCGCTTTTTCCTGCCAACTTCCATTTCAAAAGTTGTCTTTAACAAACAGAGAGACTTAAGTTATTCTGAGCTGATCAAGTGGGAAATCGGTTTTGGTTTTTATTTATACGCGATGGCCATTCATAATTTATGAAATGCTTGTTTATTGAAGTTTTATGAGGCATTTCAATAAGAAACATTAATTAATTTGGTTCAATTTCCTCCTTGTTCAATTTGATTTTCATGTTGCTCTTCTGTTTGGTCTGTTTTTGGGTGTTTGCGTGTTTTCGCCGGAGCCTTCGGAAAGGTGTGCGAAATATAAATTAATTAAAACAGACAAACAAAGGCTCCAGGCAGCCCAGTGGCCACTGGGCAATCGCCATTGTTTTGTGTGTGTGTGTATGTGTGTGTGTTGGCCAGCTCTGCGAACACAGCTGTTGGGGCATCCGTTTAGGCCGCAGCTCCAATTAACAGTTGCAGAGCACTGCGCGGGGCGAAGGGGCGCCACATGGATGCCAGAGGAGCCCACTGGCCCATTGGCCGCGTGCAAATCATTTGGGCCACATTCATCATACGCCCCGGCTTAATGTTTGCTTTTGATGTGCGCGCCTTTCACAGTAATTAATCGTTTCTCATTCGCAACGCGCAGTGCTTTGTATTGAGGGTGAGATTGCGGCTGCCGGAGGCAAGATTAATGGAGGTTCTATTTAAAGTGGCCCCAGCTACGCACACATAAGCCTGTTATGGGGCTATACTTGGGCTTAGGGTTAAGTTTAGGGTTAGGGGCATGTACTTACCTATCAACAGATATGCAGCATAGATGCAATATGCTCGCCGTGGAAAAGTAAACATCCAGACTGTTGTACACGTTGCACATGAACGGCCCGAACATCCACTTGCCGCCGGACAGCTCCACGGACGCGTTGAACGTCATCGCACAGAGGGCGACCAACATGTCGGCCATCGCCAGTGATACAACAAAGTAATTTGTTATAACGCTGCGAATGAGACAAAAGAAAGCGCTACATTAAATGGACATCGGGGTTCACGTTATGCGGCACCACCAACCACCAACCACCAACCACTAACAGGCAGTTGGTGGACGGCAGCTGCCAAACCGCAAGCAGCCAACAGCGTCAGCCACACGGAAAAGGCCATGTCAAGCGAATGATATTGCAATTGTAGCGCTGCAAACGCCAAGTTTTCCCTACTTTTGCTTTTGGCCTCGTTGCTTAGCACTACACGCCATTTCCCAGCCAGGAGCTAGGTCACTATTATGGTGCAGTTCCAACATTTCCTTGACTGTCAAAGGTCAGTCGACTGACTAGGCACCTGTCGCTCAGCTCTGGGATAAGTTTCAGTGACTGCAGCAAGTGCCACGTTTATGCGGCAACTAACAACGTAAGCACGATAAGCTGAATAGAATTAACGCAAAGTATGCACTAGACAGACTTTGCATTGGGAACACAAGAACTATACGTAATATATATTTCAGAACACCTATGGCAATATTTTAACATATTTCATTCGCTTTAAGTTAATTTATGGTCTGTTTGGTAGTTAAAAACGACACGTATGAATAAAGTTAAGATATTGAATGAAATTCATGGCATATATGTTGCACGGCTACAACGGCACACATGCATACATACACTCACACAATCACACACGTGCATGCATAAATTCATTGCCCCCAATAGTGTGCTACACTTTTTTGCATTTCTCTCTCTTTCTTTCTCTGGGGTGCGTTGTCATTGCAACGTTGTCTCATATTCAGAGGTTCACTTTATGTTTTATTATTCCACTTGTCGCTCATTTAAATTGCATTTACGACTATGTACACAATTTATAAAAGGTTCCACAGTACGCTGGCTTTATTTACACTTAGATATACATATATATATCCTGTTGCTGGGTCCTGCACTGTTGAGCGATAATAAGTTCAAAGGATATGAAAGGCAAGAAAGGATAATATCATGAAATGCCTTTTCTCTCCCTTTATATCTTTTCTTGTTTCTTTTTTTACAGCATTAAGTTTATCCATTACCTATTTATTTTCCCCTTTTGCCCTTTTAAGCGCTTCTCATTTAGTCAAGGAAGGCTTATGTGTCAGTAAGCAGTTTATGATTGATCGACTTGCCACCTTTTGGCACAAGCATAATTTCTATCGGAGCGAGAGTCAACTCTCGGGGGCACTTAGTTGACTTACCGCAGTTTCCGGTTGCGCTGCACCGATATGATGACCAATGCATTGCCCAGCACCGCGGCCAGGATAATTGACGAAAAGATAAAGCCCTTGAGCAGCAGCAGCGACATATCCAGCCAACTGTCTTCGAGCTGTTCGCCTGTCTCGGCCACGCTGCTGATATTGGCATTACCGCTGCCCGTTATGTTGCTCGCTACCGTCGAGAACAGCTCCAGGGCGGCTGCTGGAGACGACGGCAGCGAGGAGGTGTCGGCTGACGGTGAAGTTGATGATGCCGTTAATGACAGCGAAGTCAACGAGGCATCCACAAATTGCGATGTTGTTCGCAGTGTAGTTGTTGATGTAGTCATTGTTGTTGCTGCTTCTGATGCTGCTGTTGTTCTCAGTGTCTTTGTTGCTGCTGTAAGCAGTAAGTTGCTGCCGCTGCTGCTGCTCCCATTTGTTATTGCTGATGTTTTTGTTGTTGTTGTGGCTGTTGCGTTTAACGCTGCTCCGCCAGTGACAAGTATAGCCATCGATTTGCTGGGTCGTCTCGTTGTTGTTGCCGTTCCCGTTGCCGTTGCTGCTGCTGCGGCTGCTGTTGAAGTGGGCAGTGCGACTGCTGTGAAGGCAGTGCTTGGACTGTGGTAGGCTTTAAGCGTTGACATTATTTCGATTTACTGGCGCACTGATTAAAACGTCATCTCTTGTAGTTGCAGTTGCATCTCTCGCTGGGACGAAAATTACTTTTTGTTCGCTTACATAATTGCAATTTGCAGTGCAAACAAGTGAAGGGTTAAAGTTCATCTTTATCCACAGCCTCATCAACTGTCAATGCTCAGCGGCAGCTTCAACAGCAACGTTGTCGTCCTCGTAGTCCTTCTCGAGTGTTTGCCCACTGTTTGCACGGTGCCATTGCCTGCCACTCGCCCCCTTTAGCTGCTTGTTGCACTCTCCTCCTCTTAACTACTCCTTTCGCTGTTCGTGTGCCGCTGTTTGAGTTGTTCGCAATTCAAAAAAGTTGGCCGTTCTCAAACATTCAACGTTCACCGACCGGGCTGCTGCAAATAAATAAATAAATAAATTATTTATAAAATAAGCGTGCCACTCAAGCAACAGAAAATGTTTAAAATTTTATATAAGAAACCATAACACAAAAATACAATTGGGTCACATTTAAAGGCTTAAAGATTATGGCAAGCAGCACACATGCCTTATATAAATTCTGATATATATATTTTGTGTTGTATATATTTATTGATGTGCTAGCAATTTATTCAACTGTGCTGCCTGTTGCCGTTTTGATGCCCGAGCGGCCCTTGTCTGAAATATATTGCGCATACGCAGCGTAACCATTTGGCATATATATTTTATTTGAAGGCAGCGCAACTCATCTGCATTTCCTCGGTGACAGTCAACAGTGCTGTCAACTGTTGACAACCCATTGCTAAGGGACTAGCCAAGCCATCCTGCCCGTCCTAGAAAATAGAACCACTTATGTATGAAAACTACCTGACAAGCTGGCTAATGATGGCTATAGATTAAGCAATTCAATCTTTAAATTGTTTATGATATACTTTACTTTTCTATTGATTCTATTGATATAAAATGGAGTCTGATATTTATTTTTTCTTATTATTTTTGTAATACAATACATTTAATAAATAAAAAATCAATTCTTAATTGCAGCAATTAAATTAAATGTAAATGTATGTACTTGGGTGCCAATCAGGCATTTAATTTTATATTCAATTTGTATTACTTTACAAAAGTAAGTTTTTTACAATTAACGGTATCGTATTAAATATTCGTTTATTATAAATTCACTGACCGCAATTAGCTGTGATTGCGGCTATAAAAGACTGCCTATTTTTGTTTGAGAGCCAAACTCAACCATGGTGACATACATGATGAAATGTTATAGAATTGATAGAAATATCAATGCGGTTTCAACCCAACTGACATTGCCAACTATTGCCATGTATTGAATGGCCTTGGCAGTCACATAAATTGCTGGCAATAAGTTTGTGTCAGTTTTGTGGGTAGAAAAAATAAGTTTTTCTGCCCTTTAGTATTTTGATTTCATATTTTTAAGGACGCATTAGTTTGGTGGGGGCACTCACAAACACACTCACACACCAAAGCAGATGTGGACAGCAATAAAGAGTATGTCCTTGGCTGGTTGACAGTACCATCATCCTTGTTAGATTGTGTCTTCCTTTGGCTGCCAGTTGACGTTGACTTGTTTGCTGAGCTTAGCCGCCGACTCAGTCTCTCAGCCATGGTCTGTCAGGATTGGCAAGTAAATAATTTAATGTTCGGATTTCGCGAGGATAACACAGCACATCCTTTGAGGGGAGGCGACACGCACTCAGCCAGAGGAGAGGCCATTTATAAAGCGGTTCTAAAGCTGTTTAAGTGCGGCTGCACTTATAACTTACACATTTAACGTAGCAGTGCTTTGTGGGCGCTTTTAATATCCTGGTTAGGGTGGCACTACGCCCACTGTCTGTTGCCCCATCGGACGGTCGTCATTGTGGCATAATTAATGCTTTCAACTGCCTCGTGCTGTAAGTGCGTTGTGCTGCCGGAAACTCAATAAAGCCGCTGCGCATCCGGCAGCCAAGTTGCGCTTAAGCGCTAACGTCAACAGGCTTCGGTTTGTTGGGTCCTTGCGGGCCGTCGCGTGGGTCAACAAAAAGTGCGCACGGGTCAGTTTGGCATGACCCGAAGGCAGCGGGCCCCGCATCGTGGGCGGATGCAAAGTGCAAACTTCAAAGTGAAGCGCACAGAACACTACTAATTCAATTAAATCCATACCCGGCAGCAGCCAATGAGTCAACCGACTCAGGCCCCGAGCTTGGCCGCATTTTGTGTGGACATCAAGGACAATCAGTAAGAGGCTTAACTGATGCTGCTCTTGGTTAGCAAACATAATTTGATTAAGGGCCTCAGAGCAAGTCATCGAACAAATACTTATTGTAAACATTGTAATCACGTCAATGGAATCGTAGATTCATCTATGATTTCTGCAAATTCATATGAACTCTGAAATGTAATTGCATGAAGGAAGCCTGAAAAGTGGGATTTACTGTAAGGCCGAGACACTTTTAAAACCAATTTTAAATATCACTGCAAATTACATTTCCAATGAATAATGGGAAAAACTGACGGCTTTCAGGGCAGCTATGAGGAATACATTGCTATATTTATTGGAAGAAAACTGAACGCAGTAATTATTTGGAACTTGTCATGTGAAATAACCGAATAAAAATTACCTCATTCTAAGAACTGTTTTAAAAAACATTTTGACAGCGCAAAGATTTCGAACGGAATGCATGGGAAAATCAAAATTGGGTCAGAAGTATCGAACAGAAGTGAACATCAGTTCAAGGAATAATTTACAGCAAGCAATTTTCAACCACTTATTTTTCTTAGTAAAAACTACCTGTCGAGTTTCTCATTAAAATGTTGCTTTATTTATAACCACGCAGCAATAAATAAAAGTGACCAATGCACTTCACAAGACGCCTCTTGTATTGAGTTACTAAATAAATATTTGCTAGGTAAGTGGGTTGGGTCAGCTTAGGTCAAGCTTCTGAAAAATCCGAGAATACCGAGGTATCGAAGAATAAATACTCTCTCAAATATCTGGGTCATTTTAAATATGGTTATCTGATCCAAAACAAAAACTCAGACCGACACCAATTTCTGTTCGTACAGCGTTTAAATCGTTCCATAACTTGATCGACTATTTACTATATATAAGGATTCAGTAGTGTCTCGTAGGATGCATTATAGATTTTGTGTCGAGCTAAAAATATTGTCTGCAATGTGCAATGTGTATAAAATATAGTACAAAATGGTGTTCCTGCAAAAAACAATCAGCAAGACAAGACTGGGCCGTGTTTAGTCCATTTTGATTGAAGGACATTGTTGGATTGAAAGAGTTTGGTTTTATTTGCTGCTGGCTGCTGCTGGGTTGTATAAGATTTTGTATTTGTCAATTGATTTGTCAATTGGTATAAACAATTTGCATGCCGTTGAGGCTGGCAGTTGACAGGTGACACTCAAATCAACCGCTAAGTTTGCTTTGGCCGGGCTACGGCCAGGTGTGCAGCTGTTTGCCCAACAAATTAAAGTTAATGCGGCTCAGAAATAAGCTTCTTGCTCCTGCTTGTGCACTCCAATCCTTTCCAGCCAACTGGCAACGACAAACAAGCGCCAGCCCCCCGTTAAGACGCATTGTGAGGCATCGGCGTTGGCGTTGGCTTTGGCATTATTGTTGCTATTGCTATTGTTGTTGTTTTGGCTGCTGTTGGATTTTCACGCACTTTGATTTGCATAGAACAGAAATGAAGGATGCTTTGACTTGGCCACCTGCTGGGCAATGCACAGTGGTAAGAAACTTATAAACAAGCAATCATTTGGTAAACATTGTTTTATAAAAATAGTTTACATATTTTAACTAATCAATGAGAAATTTAGGAATCCCGTTTCTTGTATTTTATTCAACCAGTCCGTTCTGTAATATTTCTTGAGCTCAGGTCTTTCAAAAAAACTTAAGCTAGCTAGCTTATGCTGGAATTCCCAAGAAGTTCTCATCTTGTAAATTGTATCTTTCTTTCAGAAGAAGTATCTACAAGCTGACAAAACAGACTCGAGTCGTGTCTGTTGAATTATTTAGTTGTTGGCAACTGTGTGGCGGCTGCTGTGCAATTGTGCGGGACAAATTGCTGGCACATCCGTTTTGGATTTGGGTCCTCGCTTGTTTACTGCTGACCAGCGGGCTTTGAGCCGGCATTAGGGGTGCATAACAAATCATTTAGTGGCTGTCATTCAATGGCCTAATCATGTTCGCAAAAGGCTTGAGGCGTTTGGCTATAAAAATTCCAATGTTCCGTGGTGAACGCATCAGTTGACCGGCGATCTCCACGCTCTGCGCATTATATCCGAGCTCGAGTCAAATAAATAGTGTCCAGTGCCGTGTCGTGTGTCCTTTGGCGGCGCTCGTAAAAAACGCAAAGCTTCACGCTCGAGTTGGTCAAGCTCGTTGCCTGCCAGTTATGTACAGACTAAGTAATTGCACATTGCTGCTTATCGCGGCCTCCTGTTACCTGGTCTATTCTAGTCAAGCCAAGGCTATGCAGGTGAGTCTTCAGGCAAGTTCACAAAAAGGTTACCCAAGAAAATTGCGCAAGCACCACTTAATTAGTTTTATTTGCCACGATAAAAACCCTCACCGCACCTCACCCACTAAGAAAGCAGCCAAACTAAAAGCCAAACAGTTGCCATAGCCAGGTAAACGCTTTTCTAAAACTTTGCCCAAAAGCCCCCATGCTGAGGCCAAATGCGTTTGGTTCTTCAGGCTTTTGGTAGCTGCATCTTGCACCAATTTCCTTGCTGTCATTACCACTTTCCGGCTCGCTAATTATGTGCCAATTCGTTTGTGGCAAGTTAT
>SCDZ01001206.1:1590-14000 GCA_004143845.1 Drosophila lacertosa | reverse complement strand
TTTGTGTTCAGCTATTACATCTCTGACTGGTTGAATTTTCAAGTCTCTTTGTATGTTGTCGTTTCGAACATACCACGGTGCCCCGGTGATGGTTCTCAATACATTTGACTGGACTCTCTGAATGATATCAATATAACTATTACATTCCCCCATAACTGGGAGCCATATGTCCATATAGGTATTAGCACAGAATTGTAGAGCAGGACCTTGTTGTCTAGACTAAGAGGCGAGCCAGCGTTAATAAGCCAATGGAGGCTATTGGCTTTTAGTTTTAATTGTGTTCTCTTTGCTTCAATGTGCCTGCGCCATGTGCGTCTTCTGTCGTGGTGGACTCCCAGATATGACAGTTCGTTTGTTTGCGGGAGGGCGGTGTTGTTTAATGTAAGCGTTGGGCAATGTAGCCTGTTCTGAGTAAACGTAACGTGCTTGCATTTTTGTCTATGTCGAGCAGATGAAGAGCTAGTTGCGCAGATGCTTGTATTGGGCATTTGAAGCGCCTGAGAATAGCTGTATGGTCAGCAAAGGTAGATGTTGTAAGTCGTGTGCTTTTTGGGATGTCTGCTGTGTAGAGTACGTATAATGTTGGCCCAAGTACACTACCTTGGGGAACGCCAGCTCCAATAGTATGATTGTCAGACAAAGCAGTGTTGGATCTAACTGCAAATTTTCTGTTGTAGAGGTATGACTCTAAAAGCTTATGCGTGTTACAAGGGAGAATTGCTTTGAATTTATACATTAGGCCTTCTATCCAAACTCTGTCGAATGCTGGCAAGACGTCCAAAAATATTGCAGTGCAGTATTCCCGATTTTCGAAAGCGTTTCGTATTTCTGCTGTTATACGATTGACCTGCTCAATAGTTCCATGTTTTTCACGAAAGCCAAATTGATGCAAAGGAATTTTGTTGTTAAAAATGAATTAATCCGAGTCAGTAAGCATTTTTCGAAAAGTTTTGATAGACATGACAATAGGCTTATAGGCTTTCCTGGCTTCGGTATCAATATGATAATTGAGTTTTCCCATCTCTCTGGAAAGTGGCCTAGTTGTGTAATGGCATAATGAAAAACCTAGGCCAACCGTGCAGATTGAAATGGATCGCTATATTCAAATTAAAAGAAAGTCGAGCCCCCTAAACTCTAAGCCAAAAATTAACCGCGTTAATACCAGCCTAGTTACGAGCGGTAAGTCGTCTTATACTAACAGATTTGTAATTCTGGCAGACAACTCTGACGATTTGCCTCCTGTAGCTGAGGAAAGGAAGCCAAGGCCAAAGAAAGAAAAGCGCTCTCGTTAACAAAATAATAGAGCTTATTGGTAGCCAGTATACATGAAACCAAAATTCAAACGGTGTCTGAAAATAATTTTAGTTTACTATTGAAGTATCTAAAAAGAACTTTTACACGTACCAACTAAAAAGCAGAAAGGGACTGCAAGTCTTATTTTTGAGCCTGATATAGCACCCGCGAAAGTATTTAAGGCACTACAAGAAAAAGGATTTAGCGCAAAGACAGTCTTTGACATCTTAAACAAGGATAGGAAGCCGCAACCATCCTTCAAGGTAGAACTTGAACCAGAAAGTAAGCTCCTAAAGAAAAAGTGCACCCAATATACAAACTTCAATTCCTACTGCACCGTAGAAGAACAGTAGAACGCAAAGGCCCATTTCAATGTATGTATTGCCAAGAATATGGCCATACAAGATCGTACTGTACACTGCGAGCGGTGTGTATATTTTGTGGAGAGCTTCACTACTCCGTCCACTGCAAAGCAAGCAAAGACGACGCAAACACAAAAAAGTGTGGCAACTGCGGTGGTAATCACACAGCAAACTACAAAGGCCGCCCAGTATATAAGGAGATGAAAAATCGAATCCAACAGCGCGCTACCGCTACACACTCTCAAAGCGGTCCGATCATAGCATCCAAGTGAAACCCAGACGTCTTCTTTTCCAATGCAGCCAGATTATTTTTTGGCCCTGAAAGCTTTACCAAAAACATGACATTCGCAAGTACCTAAAAAACACGTCTGGTGCACCCTGCCTCAAATACACAATATTTGCAAGCAACGCACCCAGAACTGAACACAGCACAACAGCAGCAACCACCGGGGCAGCAACTGAGCAAATTTGATGCAATGTAATATAACTTGCAGCAAGTCTTTATGGAGTTCGTCTCCTTTATGCGGATAACTATGCAAGATTTAATGCGAAATCAAAATCTTTTACAAATACTTGCATCACAACAACCAATATAATCAATGGCTTCCCTACGTATCTACGTGGAACGCTAATGGCGTTTCACAGCATAAACTTGAGTTGGCTCAATTCCTACTCATAAAACACATCGATGTAATGCTACTCTAAGGAACTCACCTCACAAACAAATATTATTTTAAAATACGAGACTACTTATTCTACGGAACAAATCATCCCGATGGTAAAGCACATGGTGGAACTGGTATTTTTCATTAGAAACCGTATCAAACATCATTGCCATAATAAGCTTGCTGAAAACTATCTACAGGCCACATCTATAAACACACAATTGGATAGTGGTAACCAACTTACTCAACTCGCCGTATACTGCCCTCCTCACTTCTCTATAACTGAAGGCGAGTTCTGCAACTTACTAGAAGAACATTTCGTAGCAGCAGGAGACTACAATGCCAAGCACACACACTGGGTATTTCGTTTCGTGACTGCAAAAGGAAAGCAGCTTTTTAATGCAATTTTAAAAGCCAACACTCCAGGTATACCAACATACTGGCCAACAGACCCATAGAAACAACCCGATATAATTGGCTTTGCAATTACTAAAAATATTTCCCGAAATCTTGTAATCGCTGAATGCCTTTCAGATCTCTCATCTGATCACTCGCCAGTCGTAATCAACCTACTCCGACAGCCAGAAAACGTTGATCAACCGATTAGATTGACTTTACAGACACCTAATTGGGTTAGATACACAAAATATATAAGTTCATACATTGAGCCGTCTTAGTCACCGCAGTTCGCATTTCAACACCTCAAACTACACAAGCACATTACAACTAAAAGAAGACAAATCTACAAATCGAGCAGCTCGTCTTTAAAAAACGACGCTTACGTCGAAAATGGCAATACCACAGATCGCCATCTGCACGGGCAAGGTTAAAAGAGGCCACACGTTAACTAACCAAAGCCTTAAACCAAGTAGAAGAAAATGCCAAAAGCCGCTACATATTATCAAAATCTTCTACAAACATTCACAATGGAGGGTTCACCCAAGTCCAAGCTCGCCAACAGAAACCGAATCCAACCAAATCCTGCCACAAATTCGTTGATACTACCGGCTTTAACAAATGAATCCCAGCAAAAGCATGAGCCAATCGAGTTCCTCCCAAACGATATAGTTAATATTATTAAAAAATAACTGAACCCGAAAAATTGACCGGGCTGCCACCTCATTATCCCTAAAATTATTTTTCATTTGCTCGACATAGACAAAAATGCAAGCACGTTACGTTTATTCAGAACAGACTACATTGCCCAACGCTTACCTTAAACAACACCGCACTCCCGCAAGCAAACGAACTGTCATATCTGGGAGTCCACCTCGACAGAAGACGCACATGGCGCAGGCACATTGAAGCAAAGAGAACACAATTAAAACTGAAAGCCAACAGCCTCCATTGGCTTATTAACGCTGGCTCGGCTCTTAGTCTAGACAACAAGGTCCTGCTCTACAATTCTGTGCTAAAACCTATATGGAAATACAAGCAAATAAAACATATATAATACAATACAAGCTGGATCCAGACTTTTTCAACTTTTTAAAATTTTTTGATGTAATATATTTTAAGTTTAGCAGTCTCTTAAAATTGATCAATGGGATGCCTTTAGCTTACAACGAAACACAAGACGAACAAATTGGCGATGAAAGTGACGAAGAAGAAAGTGATGAAATCGACATCACATCATTTCAGACGGCGGACCGTAAAGCGAAACATTCCAAAGAATAAATGCATAGCGCATCTGCAAGTAGAAAGACACTGCATGATGGCGCTATAGTGTGTGATCAGTTTTCGCGTTGTAGAAGAGAGCATCCGAAGTTTCGACGGTACAAATGCAACCGATTCGGTTGCGACAAAACCAAATATGCGAAGAATATAAATTCTGATTTAACGCAATTTTGGTAGTAAAATGTTCATAGCATTGTTTGCGAGACGACAAGCAATTCCGCAAAATACCCATCAGTAAAAACCTCAGTGTAATGACAATTAGTATGAAATTCGATAATGACGTGTTGGGTATAATCGAAGCAGCAAGTGAATGTGCCGAACGAGAAGTATACGAATTAATGTCCAATTATGTGCCAAAAAAGATTGCGGATTGTGCTGTACGACGAGCCACCAATGTATTAGCGGCCACATAGAATAGCATTTACGGAAAGGCATGTTGTTGAAAAACAAATTGGCGAGTGGCTGGATAATGGCGTTATAGAAGAATCTACATCCTAGTTTATAAGCCCACCAGTAGTTTTTAAATAATGTGACGGTTCGTCGAGGCTGTTTGTTGATTTCTGAAGAATCAATAAGGTAACTGTTAAAGACCATTTTTCAATGCCCCTGATCGTAGACAGATTGCAAGAAGCCAAATTATTCAACACAATTGATTTTTTTAAATGCACGTGGCGGAATTGAGTCACACGTTCATTTCGTTTGCAATGCAAATAGGACAATGTTAGTTTTTGAAAGTCCCATTGGGATTTTCAAAGTCACCTGGTGTTTTCCAACGTCACATAAATGCGATATTTCGACATTTGCTCTGCCCTATGCCGATGACGCGATTATTCAAGCGAAATCGGAACAAGAGCATCATAGAATTTGAAGGAAGTTATTAAAACATGCAAAGAGTATGGCGTGGAATTGAACATGGTGAAAAGCTAATACCTGAAGACGCGAATTTAGTTCCGTAGACTAATAAGACTTGACGTAGCTGAATAATACGCAATTATTATCCTAAAAAAAACAATTGACAGAGGATCAAGTATTAAGCACTTATAATTCGACATGCAAAACAAAAGAGCAAACAGATGCGTCAGTCGAGTATCGGATATCTATAGACTATGACCAGTTACACTCAGTCTATATCGTGTCGAAAAGGCAACAGATGCGAAGTGGAAGTATAGCAGATTCGAATTGGAGATCTTGGCAGACATTGGAGCTTTAACAACGTTCAAGGTGTAACTGTTGGGAGTTCCCTTTTAGATAGTAACGGACTGCAATGGTTTTACAAAAACTTTAGAGAAGCGAAAGAGTGTCCGACAAGAATACGATTATGCCGTAGAACATTGATCGCTCAGAAGCAAGAACGCAGCACGTCAATAACAAAAGACAGTATCAGCTTAACTTAAAAGACGCACAAGTAAAAGACAACAAATAAAAGCAATTAAATAAGTTCTAATCTACGAACAGAAGACACATGATAATTATTTTTGAAAGTCGGAAATACATTACAAATATGTACAAGACAAGGAATTATTAGTCGCGCACATGCTAGGAGTCAGCCAAACAGACGAAGGAATTTATTGGCTGAGAATATTAACTACCAAATATTGACAAAAAGGCAAAGAAGTATATCGAATGTCGTACTTTGATGGATCGTAAGAGAAGGAAACAGGAAGGCCAACTTCATCCGCTACAAAAGGGAGACGTCCCATTGTATACATACCATATTTTGTATTCATAATCTCTGATCAATGTTCCGCTTTTAGCGCGCAAGACTTTGTGAAATACTGGTAAAGTTGAAAGCGAAATTTTTGGGACCTTACCAAGTAGTCAAGGTAAAGCAAACTGCAATGGCCCAAATAATACTACAACTTACGCTGATGTATACTAAGCTGTGGTCCATGTGCAGCAATGGCGGTAATGATAACGACTATGATGACTAAAGAACGTTCGAGTCGAATGCTAAGTTTGAATGGCCTAATGTGGGATAGTGTATTTATGATGAAATACCCTAGACCAATTACAACCAGAAACACAACACTAGATTATCGAATGTGAGTGGTGGCAAGTTCGATAAAAAATCGAGAAAATCAAATCAATATAAGTCATTCATTTTGACGGCTTATATATTAAAGAACAATACAAATAAATGTTTTTGGCAATATCACGGTTTGGTTGCGCTTGAAACAAAATCAGAAAACTAAGCGAAAACAATGAGTGAAACGCAAAAATTCAGCATGTGTAGCTATATTAAGCAGGTATAACTATCTACAAAACCTATCGGTAATTTAAATGCAAACATTATCACAATAAATTACGAATTATAAGAGTTTACGAAACAAAACTTAAATTTATAAGAGTTTGAATATTCTTGTGTTGCGAAAAATAACTACGAATTATCGAGGGCACCAAAATGTATGGAATTTTTTCGAATTGACCAATTTTCTTTTATTGGGACGAATTATTGAGATTATGGGGGACGAATTATCTGGACTCGACTGTATATGTAAAAACATTCTTTACGTAGTATATTCCATTTATGAAATGAAGTATGTAAAATTATAATATAAAGACTGACTTAATGTGGCGAATATGTGTAACTTATATGAAAACTGCATTTAATTCTTATCTTAAAAATTGCAAATAGCGGCGTTTTAGTGCGAGTATTGAGCTATGAAACAGTGTCTTTGCTTTTAGCAGAAATACGCTTTGTTGCGTAGTCTAGCACAATTGACGTTATCTTGACATATGCATAAAAGTGACAAGGCCTATCGATATATTTTCAAAGTGTTATTAATATATATTTGCAGTTGTGCCACCACTTTTAAGTAGAGCAAAGAGTAATTTGTTTGAGAAATTCGGAAACAAATGTTATCATGGCAGATGAACTACAAAATTACAAATGTCAATTACAACAAGTGAGTATTGTAGCTAGCATAAAATATATTTCAATTAAAAACCAATTGTTTGTAAATTGAAGTAAATGTTTTTGCAAATACATCCATGTGTATGTTGTGTATGTTTATAAAATCACACAATTTGTAAACAATCCAGCAAACGATTGTTGCATACACTTTTTGGAATGTATCTGTGCTTTAACGGTATATATTTATTTTCAATAAATCGAATGCTGCATATATAAACATACAAACTTTTTTATGTGGACATTTTCCATAATTTAAGTGGCTTGTTATTATTGTTTAGGTAGAAGCTGCTTTGCAAACAGATCCAAGGAATGAAGAACTATTGAAATTAAAAGACGATCTAGAAGAAGTGATCAAACTTACACGAGATTTGATAAAAACACAGTTGGAAGAACAACGAAAGTCGTCGTACGTAGAACCATCTTCTTCCAAAACAGCGTCGTCAAATTACTTTGATGAAATTGAAGCTGCTCTTTTAGAAGCCGAAAAATTAGTCTCATCCGCTAAAGTTTGGAAAATTGGAGACAAATGCCAAGCAAAATGGACGGAGGACGGCCAGTATTACGACGCAACTATCGAAGGTATAACTGGGAAAGGTGAAGTGAGCGTGATCTTTGATGCCTACCAAAATCGTTCTACTACTACAATTAGTGAATTGCGTGAGCGCACAATACGCAATGAAGTATTTCCTTCTAATAAGTATGAAAAAAATTTGTTTTCTTAAAATGTTGCTTAATCTTAGTATTTTTCAGGCGTCATCGGCCGAACCAAAAAGAATATTTAAAAAAAAGAAAACAAAAAAAGCAACAACGCTTTAAAGACTTAGAAGAAGAGCGCGAATCAGACAAAAATAAATGGCTTAGTTTTACCACTAAAAACCAGAAAAAACCAGGCATGAAAGTAAATAGTATATTTGCATCGCCAAATAATGTTAGTGGACGAGTCGGAATTGGTACATGTGGTACGTCTGGTAAAGGGATGACTGATTTTACTGTTGGAGAAAAATATCGCAAAGGTCTATAAGTTATCAAAGTTTTAACTTTGTACATTCTTAAATAAAATAAAAAACCATGAGTTATTGTACTTTTTTCTTATATTAAAATACCGTCGAAGGAACCCCGCTTATTATAGTAAATGTCAGGACGGAAATTTACGAAGAGTGTGCAGAACCACTCGCAAAATATATACGAATACGAATCTTGTTTGACTGGATTAGTTACATACCGATCGAGAAGTATTTTTAACCTTAGAAAAGTACATACTAGGGAATTTAAATATGATAGTTTAAGAAATATGAAGACTTAACATGAGTAAGAAAAAAATATAAATGATTATATCTTGGGAGCCCTTTAAGGACTTCAAACAAGAAATGCAGATATTTTTTTGTTGCTTCAAGTGCTAGTCAAATGATAGCTTATAGTCAAAGTTTTCATAATATAAAGTATCCGTACAAACGCAGTGTTTTCGGCAACTCTGAGGTAGACACGACGACTTTTCGGGATTTCAATTTGCAAATTACTGCTGTTATCGTTATCTTTTAACATTAAATTAATATTGATAAGAATCCGATATTTCTCGAAAAGTTCTACATGTGTGCATGTTTCATAGCTGTATAATTCCTTTAAAAATATCCTTCCAATTGCATAATTGCTAGCTACCAAAAATATTTTGCTTTACTGAGCGTGATTAAGTCAGTTATTTACCACCATTATAAAAGAAAAGAGTAGGATGGCTTTATTGTTCATTGATAAAAAAAATATTATGATCCCTACAGTACTAAACTTTTGTACATCTTTATAAGGAATGAATAGAGTCCATTCAGAATCAATTAACATGGCTTAAATATGGATAAACTTCATCAGCTATCGTACTCCAGCAGGCATTTCAATGCCTGATGTGGTCTTCCTATGCAATTTTATTGTTGGCGACATTGTTGTTTATTCAGTTAATATTTAAAATTACTTTTTATTCAGTCGAGCGGCACTGTAAGTAGCGTCAAAGCTTGAAGGATAGGGTCAAAATACAGCCACCGTATCACTGATTTTTAATCTATATTTATGTAACCGATTTAACACTTATAACTTTTTATGGCTCTACCCATTTCTGAAAAGTTTTTTTCAAATACAGTCGAGTTTCGATAGTTCGAAATGGCGAGGGGACCCCAGTTTTTATGAATTATACGGGTATACGATTTATCAAGACATTTAACGAGGATAAAAAAAAACAATAGAAAAAATTAACGAAATAGATATGTAATATTATTAGAAGTAAACAAATCAATATGAGTCATTCATTTGTACGTCTTACATATCAAAGAAAAATAAAAAAATATATTAAATTACTTTTTGACAAATTCACGGATCGATGTTGCGCTTAAAAAAAATCAGCAATGTGTGCAATTTTTACGCATTTTTTTTTAAGGGGACAGCAATTTTTACTAAATATTGAGATTTTGGCTTTAGCGGGCGACACAGCCACGATGTTAATTTTAGCCACAATGTAATTTTACATCTATACTAATAACAACCAATTTTTATAGTTCCGCGAGGCTTTTAGCATTCTATAAATAATTGTAAATTTTATTAACGTTCATTGATTTGCCAATTGATTATTTTAATAATAATAACAAAATCATATGTACGTACAAGCAGATTGAAATGATTATAATGACAACTGGGTTCAGGACATTTTGTTGTTCCGTCAGAAATTTAGAGGTTTCAAATACATACGTCACTATATTGGTACCATATGTGGAGGTTAATTTTATCACACAAAAAGCTTCAGTAGCCTTAATAGAATAAAGCTTGCTAAAATATAGTGGCAAATCCCCTCTAAGCACGCACTTGCTTTTCAGAGCTTAGAGTTTTAGCTGCAGACATCATCAACAGAGTATTCAAATCAATGCACAAAAAAATCGAAAAGAAGGCGAGTGGAATCCCTAAATGGAAGTATTTATAATCTGTGTATTTTTAACGAGAATAGTCTGTATCTATTTGGAGGTTTCGGTTATAATAGTCTCTGATATTAAAAAAAAAATTAAATTTTTTGTATCGGCTTGAATCGGTTTTAATAAAATTGGGCAATATATTCAGAAAGAAATAAGTTGCTGCGTATCTTTCCTCAACTCGTAAACCTAGTAAGTTAAGTAAAGTTACTTTCAATTTGTCTTTTAAGTAATGAAATGTTTTCTTTTTTTTAATACAAAGAGTTGCAATCACAATAACACAAAAAAAGTAAGAACTTTGCAGTTGGGTGTAACCCACAGCGCAATACTTGTTCACAGTTTATTAACACCTATAACATGTACCGTGTACACTGTACACCAAAACTCTGCTTTCAAACCAAAATCAAAACACATTAACTTGAAGTGCGCCTATTTTGGAAGGCGCGACATTTGCAATGACAAATTTTTTTACTTCATTGTTTAATATATTTTCTTATATACTTTCGCCTTATGTATTTTTATTGATTATTCTATGGTTATTATATTTCATTACCTATAAAAAACAAAATTATTTGCAAAAATTTAACCCACAAAAGTCTGAGCATAAGTTTTGTTGCCTTTATATAACGTGAGAATTAGTAACTATGTTAAATAAATTGAATTATCTTTTTCGTCTCAAGTAAGTAAAAAACTTTTTCAATGCGTTTAGTAATGCATTTAGTCAGAAAGAACCATCACAACAACAGAAAAAGAGATCAGCGACGATTATTGAAAATTGTTGGAATTCGCGAGTGAGTACATTTTCAAGGCTCCCACGTTTGCTACAGTCATATTTTTGGATTAGAGCAAATTGTGAATTTTCGGTTTCAAAAGACGGACTTAATATGAAAAAAACCCAAAATGAAAATATTAAGCTTATGAAACACGGCTATGGTTGTAAGGCCAACGCTTATGGCGTGGGGTATTTACTATTTTTTTTTGATTCAATATTGAAATTACCACTGTATACTGAATTTACCACTTATACCGTATAGCAACATTTAAATACTACACCTTAATCTCCGTATGTTAATCCCATGGAAGAACTGTGGGTACAATTCGGTAGTAGAATATTATTCGGAGGCTATATTAAGATAACGGCAGAAGACACAAAAAAACTTTTGAGCTCGATACCCACACGTCAGGAAGAGTTTGCTTATAATAAAAAATATCCAACAAGTTACTACACCATTACTTGTTTTATTTACGATTAGATATATATAACTTTATAAAGATTTGAATTTTTTCCAGGATTCTTGTTTAAAGGAATTATAATTTAATATTAAAAAATTTAGTTCATTTAATATCGTACGTTGATTTTTTGTTTAATTTAATTTAGTTTTGGTGCAAGTTCGCATATTTCTGGGGCTAAAAATAAAGTAAAAATTTGAATGTACGCAATGTGTGATTTCTTAGCTTGAGCGTATCAGACGTGTTTTTTGTATTCGTCAATTTTATTTATATTTTTGCATAATTTGCCTACCCTATCTTGTGAAGTTTATATTTTAAAGTATCTTAAAGTTACAAGCTTTATTACATTGTGCAAGTTGTTCTTCCGCTGTGACCGTTAACAAAAGCGGCGTCAGTGCTGTGCTTTTGTTAGTGTCCGTTCTGATTCCGTTACGTTTGCGTTTCGTTTTGCCTACATTCTCTTCGTGAGTGTGCTTGTTTGTGCATTGTTTACATTTGCACCGCGCTCTCGAAAAGTTTTTTTTAAATACCCACCCAATTTTAGATACGCCTCAACTTGTTGATTCATCTCCAATTTTGTCGCTCTCTCCTTCCCCCTTACTAACCTTCTTGGCGGGTCCGCAAGAGCTGCCAATCGTATCTGTTGTTGTATCTGCAGTTTAAGCCTAAAAGCCGAAATCAGCAGTTGCCTGTCATCCTTGCGGATATATCCTTACACGCCTCGAACAGTGCATCAAAAAACTGATAACGTTCGATATTTTCCTAACATATCAGAATGTTAGAGGGCTTCTGTCCAAATTGAAAATTCTCTATTTGAATAGCATTTCTTTTCAATCAGTCGCATTCTCCGAAACTTGGTTAAATTCAACAATATCTGGTTGTGAAGAGCTTTCAAATTCCTTCTCTATATATAGACATCGACCGACTCGTAGAGGTGGTGGGGTTTTAATTGCCGTTAAAGCCTCGCTTTAGTCGGAAATTGTTCAACTTACAACGAGTACAAATGCTAAGATTCTTTCTGTAAGTCACTCTCGCATTTTGCTCGTTATATTTAACTTGTTCATACATTCCTCCCTAAATTATGTTTCCACCTATGTCCGCGATAATGACCTATTCGTTGTATTGGGTGATTTTAACATCCCAAACATTTCGTAATCATCTTTCGCCTCCTCAAATTACCATATTCCTTTAGATCAGCATGACTTTTTAGATGGAATGCTTGACCTTTCCTTGTTTCAGATTAATTCGATTTCTAATCTGTCTAATAGAAATCTTGATCTTATCTTTATCAACGATCACCTTAATGTAAATGTTTCCAGGACCCCCC
>SCDZ01001205.1:0-22472 GCA_004143845.1 Drosophila lacertosa | reverse complement strand
GTAAATGCGAATAACGGAATATGTAGAAACTAGAATTAACGTTTGTGCAAACACTTTCGTGTCACTTGAATTTAATTCATTTTTTTGTTTTTGTTAATTGTGTTAAAATCCATGAATAAATTTTGAATTTTTTTAATTAGTTTTAAAAGATAATTAGTTAAGTAACAACCTGTAAAAAAAAAAATATATTGAAATCATAACCATAGCCTGTTTTATTAAGCGTGGAAGTCAAAAAATATAAAAATGCTCCATTGTGAAAGCACTTTCGTGTCAAACTGTATGTCAATCCTTTATCAAGCATTGTTAATATTCAAATTTATTGCATTTTGATGAGTACTCAGACAAATAACGACGAAATTAAAAGGAATTCTATAATGTTGTTGCGTGTAATTTGCAAAGTTAAATATAAAGTAGTTTTTCGTTATTCTAGGAAAAAATGGCATGGAAAAACGAATCGTGTAAAGAGTTTCTTTACAGTGTCAAAAATGTATGAAGTTTTGTTTTTGTTGTTTATTTTCTAACAGAAAAATTTCGGTATTTTTTTAAATATATTTACCAAGCACATTCCATTGAACAAATATACATTTAAATAAAATTAAAGAAATAAAATAAAAAATTATGTCCGTATATAAAGACAATATGAATTTATTTTCAGTGTGTAAAGAGTTTCTTGACAAACTGTATTACCTACCACCATACAATTGCACATTTTTAATATACATATGGCTTAGTTTACAGCGATTTACTAAAACAAATTTATTATATTCTGTCGATAGCTTGCCCCACTGAATTTTAACCGATAGCTATCGATAGTTACACATGGTTTAATTGACATCTCTCGAAAATTAGAAATCAACTCTTCAAATCTGATTTAATTTGTTCTCTTCAGCCATATTCAGGTTAAGAATATCTACTTATCTACTTAATATGTATCTCACACTCACTCACAGATTGCTTATTTACGTCTTAATAAAACGCGAGTAAATAAGTAAGCCTGCACCACAGAATCTTCCTTTATTAATCTAGTTTACAACCGAGCGAGTAATTATCGATTATTTAAATGACATACAGGAAACAACCACTGCTCAATAGTCGTTTAATAATTTGCCGGAAAATGAAATGAAAACACAATTCGCCACTATTGAAGCTTAAGACTTGAAATTTTAAACATGAGAACATGTTTAAAATATACTTATTTATAAGAGCGCCAGATTCAGCAATATGGTAGCATGATTATTTTATAGACATGAAAATAACAATTTATTTTTACTTTTATTTTTACAGTCGAGCTCCGATAATTGGAAATGGCAAAGGGATCGTATTAATTACGAATAACACGGTTTTGCGATTTAACGATACTTCAATTAAAAATGGCCTAAAACAAAATTCGATGGCCTCTTATATTTCAGATGATGTTTAGATATCAACTGTATTAAAATTTTGCAAAGCTATATATATTAAATTAAATTTTTGACATTTTCACGCCTCGAAGTTGCGCTTGAAAAAAATAAGCAAACTAACCAAAAACAGCGCGAGAAGCACAAAATCCAGCAAGTAAACCGACATAAGGCCGACAATTGTCTACAAAACCTACCGGTGATTTGACGATGACTTCAAAAAAAGCTGCATTGTATTACGAATTATAAGAGGTTACGAAACAAAACATCAATTTATAAGATGATGAATATTCTTTGCGTTGCGAAAAACAAAACTACGAATTATCGATGGGACCAAAATGTATTGGATTTTTACAAATTAACGATATAGCAATTTTTACGAATTATTGAAATTTTCGCTTTAGAGGGGGACAAATTATCGGGACTCGACAGTATTTTACTTGCATTAATGGAGTACTAGTGGGCGCTCACAGTGTTAGGCTGAATATCAAGTACTTAGTAGCATTCACGTCCTGTTTAGGCTTGCATCAAGTCGGTTAATTCAATGTGTATAATTTTTTTGCAAAGCCTGAGGGTTTAGTGTTTCTGAAACACAACTCGGTAAGAAAAAAGTATCTTGTTTGAACACCCGCCCAGATAAGTTAAAACTTGTATACCAAACAAATAGAAATATATGTAACCGGCATTTCCAGACCCATATAGTACATAATACTTACAATTATAAATACCCATTGGACTAAATCACAAGTATATGTTTATTGCTATAGACTACGTTTTCTCAAAACGAACATCCCCATATTAAATAATCGTTGGCACAAACTAGGGAGGGAACTTTTACGTCGCTGTATGGGTTTAATAAAACATCTGGAATTATTTAAAAGACGAACATAATTTTCGGCCAAAGCAGCGGTTGTAAACTTTTTACGATAATACCTAACTAAATTTTTTTACCATTACGCACATTTTCCACTGACTTAACTGTCGACAAACTTCCTAAGTTTCAAGCAGTCAGCGCCTTGCTACGCGTTAAACTTAACCCAAATCAAAGCTCGGCTATTATCGAGCCACACAAACAATTTAAATATACAGGGTTCAAGCACACTACCACATTTTTTTCGAGTAGGTGGTGGCACAATTTTAGGGCAGCCATACGAAAATAGCAAAATACGATAGATAATAATAAAACCATTGAGAATAAACCACTGTGCTCGGAAAAACACGTATGCATATGAAACAGAAGGATGCTGAACTACTTTGTAAAAGACCATATTAAAAAAATATATACTTACTAGCCACGTTGGGGGTTTACCAAAGGAATGCTAGCAGTTTAAGGCAAGCACGCTCTTTAAAATCGAAAAAAATACATATGCAGATTCATTAAAGAGCTGTAATTACAAATTTATACTCACAGTAATTTAAAATAGCTTCCCAATCGGGGTTTCCAATTTTAATTATTATCTATCACAACAATTGTTTTAGGTTATTTTCCAAAACAAAGTGTTTTTACAAAAGCATTTGGCAAAAGTACCTTCAAAATAAGAGAAAAAGTAAATGTATTTAAAGATACCAGATGTAACAAATAATCTTTTCTTTTAATCCTGTTTATAAAGGACAAAGTGGTAGCTGGATCATTTATATAAACGTAAAAACAAAAAACAAGGTTTGTATTGATCGCATTGGTGTATATTACCGAAAAACTTTCGTAATGGGATCAATTTTTGAAGTAGATAGATCGGAAAACTTCGAGCGTACAATCGACGCTTAACCTGTTTATACTATATAAATACTATGCTATATTATTATTAGTGTGAATTAATATTAAATTTTGTTTTTACTTAGGTATAATTAAATTTAGTCCCTTTAAATCATGAATGCATACCAGTAATTACATAACAACAAGTGCGTATGCCCTCTTATGCACTGCATAGAGATGGTCAAATAGTACAATGAATTTTGTATTTTTACTTTTTACTAAAAACCATCATTATAAAAAAATATTTTATTCGATAATCTTATGTTTTACATTTTTACTAGATATAAATATAATAAATTAATAAATCTAAAATACTTTGTGTAATATAACACTTTCATAACATACATATGTACCGATCGGTTAAAAATAGTAAATATTTATTTAAAAAAAAAAAACCAATAATAGCCTATAACTGATGTCGATTTTGTACTTATCCCTTCTAAAAACTATCTGATTAAAAAAGTTATGTTTTCAAGGGTATACATCTTAGTATTTTTATTTTTGTTAAGTACACCGATTAAGTAAAGGGAACATTATATAAATTGCTTTAACTTTGGGCCACCAGTTCACCCTTTGCCTAAATGTTGTACTTAAACTTTCCCTAAGAGGTGGTAACAATCATTAAAAGAATATTACTTACTATTTGATCAGCCATCATTACAATTATTATTTTTAAAGATTTTGTTAAACAGTTTTTTATATTATTTCCATGAACAAGAGTTTTTATGGCTTGATATGCCAAAGTACGTTCAAATGCGCAAGTATGCGTCTACTTGCACATTAATATGTATGCAAAATGAAGATTGCAATTTTTTTTAGCACTGATGTCACAGCGGTTTATGTGTGGAATTTTTGCAAGCCGAAAATCCAATGGTGCGTCGCGCATTTTAATTGGTACTATAGGTACAAAAGGCAAAAGTTCTCGCCTAAGCAACAACAACAGAACAGCGCTGATATATGAAGACCAATAATAAACAAGTCTCTTTTTGTCCTGGGCTGCTGAAGCGGTAGCGAACAAAACAAAAAATGCGGAAAAACTCGGTTTATTTCCAGATGTTCTTATCAGTTTTGTAATTTCATATCGTAAATTTAACTACGATAATCTAAATAACTGTATTCTAAGCTCAGACCCGCACCCCGACTCTTTGTCAATATTCTAATTACTCAATAGTGCGTTTACAAAGCTTCGCAGCTCGGTACAAAGTGAAGGGTATTTTCTAATCTGGCAGTCCTGATTTAAACGCTCAAGCTCTGAGACAATTATGTTCAATATACATGTGATATTAATTTTCCGTTGATTGAAGCACGCTGCTCTATATCGTTAAACAGAAAATTATATTTATGTTGTTGAATTAAACAACTGTTGCTTTTCGATGTCACCTTAAATTTTTTGATAATTTTTTTGTTGTCACACTTATAGTCAATAAAATTGTGATTAGCACGTATTGCGCGCGTGCATCGTAAAAACTGAGCTTTTTTACACTTCCTAAGTTTTGAAGATAATCTTTATATAGTAAGTTTTAGTTTTTAGAAACATACAAATTAATATTAACAAACTGAGCTTTCGGTTTTTATATCATCATGTGTTATTTAATTAATTCTTTGTACAAGATTCGTTGTCACATGTACGTCAATGTGCGTTGCCAAAAAATATTAGTCTCGCGGCAAAATCATACACACACCTAACTACGGCACTGATGATACAGGCATCGACAACACTAAACGAAACTAAAACAGCAATTTCACTGAGCTTTTAAAAGCTTTTTTGCAGATGCTGTTTGTCGTCGTTGCAAAAGTTTAGTTGTTTCACAACATTTTTATCCATCGTAGTATTTACTAACTTGATTAATGTAAATTAATATGAAAACACCAACAACGCGTACTTATTTACAAGCAATATTTTGTATTCCATTTGCTTTTATCCAATAGAAAAAACTCGGGCGTTGCCACTTAGTAAAAGTTAGAAGTATCAAACAGCTGACTCGTGTTTACAGGGGCGCAAGTGTTAATGTTAATGATGATTTTTTTTATTTATTTTTTATTAAAAATAATAAAGAAATTTTTAACAAAGATAGGTGCGCTATTAACCAAATCAGGAATAAAAATAAGGGAAGTAATTATAGTATTAAAGAAAACAAAACATTTCATAACAAAATATCAATAGGATGGTCGGTTGACTGCGTGATTGAATATAAGATCAAGATGTCAAGACCCGATCCAGGAGGTCTTGAGGGTGGTAGCGATTAATGATGATTAAATTTACTTTTTGTTCCCATATGTACAGTAATCCACTTGACTTACATTTTCGGTTACCCTCTGTAATTTTGAACAAGAAATTGATTTGTTACAGAAAGTACGCATTTTAGTTTTAATTAACCTTACGCTTTTAGTCCCATATAAGTAAAATATCAAGAACACTTTAGGATTTGTGTATTTTTTCTCATAAAAAGTAAATTAATTATTTTGACTGAAAGTGAATGTGACTTGCACTGACTTCTGGGCGCTTACCACTATTCTTCTTATATGATAATTGATAGTTGATAGTTTTATCACTTACGTTCTTCTGTTACAAATATTGAAATCGCAAAATGTAAGCCATGTAATTGTAAAATATGATGGGTGTAGTCGGGTGTAGTCTATTACACTATCCGATAATGTAGATATTTATATGTTAGCAAAGATATTTCTTTATGTCTCATAACCAAAAACGACAGTTCCCATTCCATCAGGGGAATCATTAGATGGTTATACATACACAAGTCGTGTATATTTTTTAACACTTTGAGGATTCAGCTCGAAGCCGCATACAGATAACATACTAGAGAAATCCGACTTATTTGTCCTTGTACTTAAACAGAGTCGGCATATAGTGCGCTTATATTTTTAGACGTTAATTAATGGTTAAAAGTTCTCCTGTTTAAAGGTTATGCCAGAGACAATCTAACATTCAGCTGTGATTTTCAAGTGGCTATTTGCTCTTCCAACCCCGAGGAATAACCAAAGGTTACATGGCATGATCAAAGTTCAAGATTAGGGCTTGCTGCTGCAGAGTCAAGCAACAGGTTTTTTGTTTTAGTTTTATAAGATAACAGATTTATTCCAACGATCATCATTGGTTTTTTCTTACTTAAACTTTTTTATTTAAAACAATTGTAAAATTGTATAAAAAAGTTTTGGAAGTAGGAATACTGCAGTCGGGCATAACCGCCAGCACATAACTTTAGTATTATTAAAAACATTAGTCTTCACTTCGTAAATATGATAAATAGCCTATTTTCGTTTGGTATTTATCAACCACAAAAAATGTGAAATATTTATTATTTGAGTTTACCGGGGCGTATGGTAAACTCTTTAGCTTTTAATATATATTTTTTATGGATATATAAGTAAAATTGGGAAAGAAATGCTGGCGGTCGGCGATATTTCATTCTGTTATATGCTGTTATATATGTTCTGTTATATGCTTATTCATAGAAAAAGTTTTTTTTTGTGGCAGCACCGAACGTAGCTATTCGATAGCAATCGATAGTAGAGGGGATTTTCGGATGGACGAATATCATCGCTATTCATTCGCATTCTCATTATCATCGAAGCCGCCGTTACAACGAGATCGAATCAATCATATTAAATATATAACCATAGCTTTTAAATTATTAGCGTTTAATTCAATAAACATAACTAGTAGTACATGTGACTCACATGTACTGAAGTGGTGACCCCGACGTGATTAAAAAGAGTCACACTAAAACCGAACGAGCTTTTTCTGCAAAACGACGAGGCGTCTGTTCGCACGCCATTTTGTAAGAGACGTTGCGCCAATTTGTGAAATTTATGCCGTATACCTGACGATCTGGTCAACAAAGATCAAGCGACGACGACGATCTGGAAACATTTCTTAATACCGTCAACGAGACGGCTTGCGAGGGAAAAATGGTCCAACTTGAAGTCATGCAAAACACACTTCAACGACTGCCTCAAGCATTGGCGGATCAGGCACACAATATGCATGCAAATCTGTATAACGTCCATGTGCCAAAATTCAACAAAGTGAATCCGAAACTTTTGTTCTCACAATTAGAGATCTCTTTCCGGGTGAACAATGTAATGGACGACGCAAATAAATTCGACCTTGTGGCGATGCAAGATGAAAGAACGATTGTTAAACACCTTCGACGAGTCATCAGAGGTGAAACTACAACGTCTTCTACAGGGCATTGATCCACGGGCCTGAAGCCGCCGGAAATTTTTGCCAGCATGCGACGCCTAGCCCCCCCATCAGGAGACGAATCCTTCATGCGCACACTCTTCATGGCACAGATGCCACCGTCAATACGGTCCCTATTAACCTTCTCTGAGGAAAAGGATCTTGGCAACCTAGCCAAAATCGCAGACAAGTTGCTAGAGGCAGTCGACCCGGTCTGTGCCTCCGTGTCCACCTCGCAGCCTTCATCTTCGAATAATGTGGAAGCTGTATTCCTTCCAACGTCCGAGTCAAGATGAAGACGATTCTGGAAGCAATAAGCAAACTTCAATTAGAAGTTACAAGCTTAAAATCTTCGCGCTCACAATCAGTCTTGATCACGCATGTCTCAACGTGGTCCAGACCAAGCAGAGCTTTGCTCGTACCGCAAGGAATTCGGCAAAGACGCACGGAAGTTTCGCGATGGCTGTCCCAATTGGAAGTCGTCAAAGTAACGCAGCTGCCGACGTCGCTGGTTGGCGGCAGCTGCATGACAACCAGCAGTGCCACGAGGAACTCAGCTTCAGGAGGAGCTGCCTTCAGCTTGAACCTCGGCACCACATTCTCGATCGCGCCTCAAACAACCGCTTCTTAGTTGATTCTGGTTCTGTGATTCCTCGAACGTCAATTAAGATTCAAACCATTATCATCGATCTTCTCTTATTCGCAGCAAACCAATCGACAATTCGCACCTATGGCACCCATGTCCTAAATCTTGATTTGGGGCTGCGACCTCCAATCAAATGGCCCTTCATCATGGCTCGGTACATCTACGCAAGTTTGTACTTCAGGCACAATGCTGAGCACACAGAATCCATCTGTTTCAACACTGAACGATAACAATGATTGTCGTGGTCTGTTGAAACAGTTTTTCGATGTGACTGCAACACAAACAAAGCACAGCATAGCAAAAATTCTTCACGATGTATCACACCCTATCGAGACTAGTGGAAACGCTGTTGCTGATCGTCCCCGACGCCTCTCAGGAGAAAAACTCGCCGTGGCAAGAGACGAAGTCAACTTCTTGCTTGAGGCAGGGATCTGCCGGCCATCAAAAAGCTCATGGGCTAGTCCATTGCGCGCCTGAGCTGACCACCGCAAATTAAACTCGATCACTGTGCCTGATCGCTACCCATCGGACACTGTTGTAAAATATGAATATACATTTATAAGCAAAAGTCACATTGATACACATGCATTCATTTGATGCTTGTATGCGTCAGTGAGATTGAGGAGGAGATCGCAAGAAGTAACGGAATCTTCTTGTGCTTCTTCTTTTACTCTTTTGGCATTTGCTTGTACATGCGAACACGACACTTCACTTCTCTCTTGACAACGAGTGCGTGCGGTTGAACAAAACTAAATCAAAGTGTCTGCTTATTTTATCTGGTTGTTGGTTTGGATAATACTTTATTGTATTATAATTATTAATAAATACAAAAGACACATTAACGATTTCACTGAAAAATTCACGGGAAAACAATATTTTCGACTCTCGAATTGGTCGGTGCATTCTTTCAGATTCCTATGTCCGATGAGGACATTAAGAAAACTGCCGTCTGCACGCCCTTTGGATTAATAGAGTTCCTGTTTATGCCGTTTGGGCTTAAAAACGCGACACAGACATTCCAACGCTTCATGGACAGTAAATTTTATAGGTATCGATTTTGTCTATTGCTACATCAACGATATACTAATAATGTCTGCCAATCCTGACGAACATGAGCAACATTTGCGAACAGTACTCTCCATAATCAAAGATCATGGACTGAGTATTAATGCAAATAAGTGCCAAATTGCAAAAACAGAGCTAAAATTCTTGAGTTTCACTATATTATCAATATATTCACTATATTTCACAATAGTGAAGAAATACGACCACCGACGGAGCGAATCAGCGCAATCGTCGACTACGAACGACCAAACAGACTTTGTGAACTTGGTATTTTCTTCGGCATCATCAACTACTATCGTCGCTGTATACCACATGCTTTGGAAATTCAAGCTCCACTAAGCGAAATATGCCGAGGAATCAAGAAAAACGACAATCGATTGGTTGAATGGACGCGGGAAGTGAAGGACGCCTTTGAGTTGTGCAAACAGTCCGTGGCAAAAGCTGCGCTTCTTGCTCACCCAACGCCAGATACCGCACTAGCATTAGCATGCGACGCGTCCGACACGGCAATAAGTGGAGTCCTCGAGCAACATATCAATGGAGCATGGTCTACTTGGATTTTTTTCGCGAACATTGTCGCAGGCCGAGAAGAATTATAGCACATACGACCGAGAGCTGCTTGCGATATACGACTTCATTCGATATTTCAAACACATCCTGGAGGCTCGGATCTTCGTCATCAAAACAGACCACAAGCCGCTGACATATGCGTTTTCTCAGAAAGCTGAGAAAGCATCGCCTTGACAACTTCGCCACCTGGACTACATATCGCAATTCTCCACAAACATTGTGCATGTAGCGGAACTGGACAATATTGTTGCAGATGCACTATCGCGCGTTAGTGCGATAACTATGCCCATTGTAATATCACTCGCAAGGCTTCGAGACGCACAAAAAAAAGACAGCTAACTAGTTCAGCTATTGCAAAATAGTACATCCGTCAGGCTCAAACTAGTTGAAATTGACGACAACACCAGGGTTTATTGCGACACTTCTCGCGATGTTCCGCAAGCACTTCGGTATGACATCTTCGCTTCAATACACGGACTATCTCACCCTAGTGGAAGATCTACTTTGCGACAAATACGCCACAAGTACGTCTGGCCTGCGATGAGGAAAGACGTAACTTTACTATTTACCCTGTCAGCGAGCCAAGATACACCAGCATAACAGCTTTAGTCCGCAAAAGATTTCAATGCCTGATAATCGTTTTGACTATGTGCATTTGGATATAGTAGTCATGCCCCAAGTTAAGGAGTATCGCTACTGCCTCACTATAATCGACCGGTTCTCGAGGTAGCCCCTGAAAGAGATGTCCGCCGAAACTGTAGCGACAACCTTTTGGTCACATTGGATTACGCGCTTTGGGTGCCCACAAACAATAACTACAGACCAAGGAACTCAGTTCGAATCTGCTCTCTTTGAAGCACTGAGCGACTTAGTGGGTAGGAAGCGCAAACACACAACGGCTTACCATCGATCGTTTAAAGCAGCTCTGATGTGCAAACCGCAAACACCTTAGACTGAGTTGATGCCAAGAGTACTTCTTAGACTTCGAACGTGCTACAAGGAGGACTTAGGCACGTCGGCGGCAGAAATGCCATACGGCAGCCACATTCGCCTTCCAAAAGAATTCTACGATGATCTGACAAAACCAATCCATCCCAAAAATTTTGTCGAAAAATTTAGAGAACACATGCGTTTAGTTCGACCGGTACCGGCAGCTCTTCATAGGAGTTCCAGTAAAATCATGTTCACCCTCAAACACATGAACGATTGCTCCCATGTCATGCTAAGGACTATTTCAGTTCGCCAGCCTTTGGAACCACCATACACTGGACCATACGAAGTGGTCAAACGATCAACCGACCGAGTTTTTGCCATTAAGTTGAATGGCAAAGAAATAGCAGTTTCAATGGAGCGTCTCAAGCCGGCGTTCATCTTACAGGATCAACAAGGTGACAGCGACTCCCATCAACCTAAACTGTTGCGCCCATACGAAAAAATTCGAAAAGTTCGTTTCGCTCCCAACTTGGGCACTGAGGGAGGAGTAGCTGTGGCAACACCGAACGTAGCTATTCGATAGCAATCGATAGTATGAGGGGATTAGCGGATGGACGAATACCATCGCTATTCATTGGCATTCTCATCATCATCGAAGCCGCCGGTTCAACGAGATCGAATCATATACATACATGTATAATATCATACATATATTATCATAGCTTTTAAGTCAATAACGTTAATTGAATAAACATAACTAGTAGTACATGAGACTCACATGTACAACTAAATTCTTGAGCGGACTGGCCCATCTACTCGGAAGAACCATAGACTTAAATGCTTCTCAAAATCTGACATACATTGCACACAATGAAGGAGTACATACAAACCTCACATTGCTTATGCTCCAAATTTTCACATTACTTGTTGCACACATAAGGGGCCCGAAATAAGTAACTGCGACAAAGTTTTAACACTTTATATTGTCCACAAAATTCACTTTACTGTTTACTTTTTTTTCTATATTTTATTTGTAGTGTAGTGTTATGAAGTAAGCATAGAAATTTCCAAAAGTACCACAAGGTTCTTCATGTGATCATGTGAAATTTTTACTTTTTATAGTGAAGTCTGTTTAAACTCTTAAAATAAGTATAAATAAGTGATTTTCAAAAAAACATTGCATTTGTAATTTATTTGTTTTCCTTAGAAATGTTGAGCTTGGTTCGTTAATGTGATGAAGAGTATGGAAGAATGTTGGCACTGTGCGATATGGGGATATTAATACTCAAAATTGCAGAAAATGTTAGCAAAAATAAGGCCACAAAAAAAGCTATTACAGACTCAGAAAATCATGAAAAAAACCTGGTCGGCCACCGTTGGTTGACAGAAGGCTCAAATGGCGAATTTAAAATCTACCGGTCAAAAAAAAATTTAAGCGCATCCTAAATACGAAATAATTTAAGTCTGTCGATATCTACGGGGTATGTACACAATTTTTAAAGTGATCACGAAAGTTTTTGTACCAAAAACTATATTAACAGGAACTACTGGCTAGGCCCAACACTGCTCGATTGCAGTTTGACAACTAGAACAAATTTTGGAATACTGAGTGGAAAAATATTATTTTTAGTAATGGAAAAGATTAAATTGGGTGTCCTTGATGACTACCGTTATTTTTTCAGTAATCATCAGTCATCGCTATACGATCCCCAAAAAAAATCAGCGTCCAGAAATTTCCACGGAGGGTCTCTTATGATATGGACAGCGTTCGGGCTTAATGTTATGGCCTCGCTGGAGATTCTTTTAGTGCAGATTGGAGAAGGTTGCGCCAGGTTCCCACTAGGATAATCCACCCATGCATACTTCAAGGCTCACTAAGATATATTTTAATTAGTTGTAAAAAAACATTCATATATTACAACCAGAATACCAGTGGCTACTCTAAGTCACTGGTAAGTCCAAGATATAATAAGGTTAAAGTAACATTATCGATTATCTCTATAAACATTTCAGCGCTCATTTGGCACTGTTACAACGAATACATTTTACCCAATTTTTTTTAATAGTATACGCAATTTACTGCGATGGTAAACGAAAACGTTTGCATAATTGCGTACATTAAGTAAAAATCAAACATTGGAAACTTTTTAGCGTTAACACCGTTGCAATCGAGTTTGCCCTTTTGGTCACACTGGTAAAATAGGTGGCAGGTATCTTCTTTGTATTCTGGCGCCATCGCATACTTTCATTACGAGCTGTCGGGATGCTCAGCATTATATTAAGAAGTGCAATTTTGTTAATTTAACTATTATTTGTGACAAGTGGGTGACAAGCTAGCAAGTGAGTACTGTGCAAATACAAATGTTAAGTTTATAAAAAAATAGGGTTTTATTGTCACTTTAGCTAATACCATAGAACTTGAAAACGGATCTGGTACAACCTACGGATACAATTAACTACCTAAGTATATCTCCAAAATAATGGCCCGTACTGTAATGACAATTGACCCGACAAACCAAGAAAGCAAAAATATCAGCAGCTGTTTGTCATTATTGCCTTGGATTCTGTCGTGAATTGTATGTTGTATTTAGCCACGACATTGAGTTTTAAATTGTGTTGCTTTTTCTATTAGGTTTGTTTGAAATCTTGTTTACCGCCTATATTTCCAATAGTGATCCTGAAACCGTTGCCATCTTAGTTTGCCACACCATTACTAAATCAACGCAAGAGTATTTTGTAAACGAAAGCATATGTCAAGAGGCACATATTCTTTAAACACTCGCTCACATATACCAACACACATGACGCAAGTGGCAGAGAGCAGACAAAAATATTCAGTATCATGGACAGCTTCTCAGTTAGCAGCACAGTTACCAGGCAGCCTTACTCATCATTATAATCTACAACACTATGATGCGACTTGGTGAATGTGTACATTATAGCAACAACGAAAAAGACTTGACGATGAGGGCAGCATTGAGAGCAAGTTTTTCAATTCATTTTTGTGGAAATCGTGGAAACGGGTGGTCAGCATCATCATTACCTGCAGAGTGAAAACAAAAACAAAATGTGCTGAAGAAACAAACAAAAGAAACAAATCAAGAATTGAAAAAATATATTAAAAATCTAAATGTATGAACATATAATAAAACGAACAATTGTTAATAAAAAACACTTCGTCACTTGAGTGTAGTAGGTGTTAAACCGGATAATTAAAATCAGCAAATTGCAGTCGCCGTCAATAAGCACTACCCGTCAAAAAATTAAAACAAATAAGAAAAAACCATCTGCTGTGTAAATGAAACGTAATTTAACTTAATAAAATATAATAAATTTGAACGCCGCTTAAATCAAAGCAAATAAAATCAAATACAATGCATTGTTAGTTTTCAGTGCACCTTCTACGAATTTAGCCATCATATTTATATACACCTATTCATATATGTATACATATGTAAACCCACACCTATCTCTGCAACCAGCTGAACAACGCGTGTTTATTTCTGTTCGTAGGCTAATGAAAATCGTGCACGCCACAGAAACATATTTATTTTTAACAATTTCGCAACCGTTTAATTTTTTCTCCAGCAAAACGAAAAATTAAATTCCAAACCGTATCGTGAGACACTGTGAGACGGCCAAATAGCAACAACAGCAACAATTATTCTTTTCGTTGGGAAAACCAAAACAAGTAAGAGTCGGCACTTCTGAATACGTACTATTCTGCTTTGTGTAAAATACAAGTAAAAAATTTGTTGACTAGAATCCACTATTAATTAGGCATTTTAGAAATTAAGAAAGAATGTTGCAGCTGGGCGTGACGCAAAGTGATCGAGCGGCGGTTCATTCATTCATCCCCTAAGCTATACAACAAAAATTATTATCAAAAAATTTCAATTCGGAATCAAACACACAACAGTGCCTTTCATCACTTAAATGTTGTTTTTAACGAAATTGAACTTCCTTAATCCAAAAGAATTATAAGCATTCATTAATTAATAATGCATATATAAGGATATATTTATTCGTTTATGCAAAATATAAAAAATAAAAAATAAAGTAATTGTTCATATTGCTTTCAGTCCGTCACTTCGTGTAAAAGCAGTTTATTCGGTGCCATTATAATTGGGTATAAAACGTATGTGACAGTCAGAGAGATGTATCTCCAACTCTATTTTTTTGATAAAAACAACGAACTGAGTTGCTTTGCCAGTCTAAATTTCCAGGTGCAAAATATTAACATGTCTCCAATTTGTTTATTAACACAAAAGTTTTTTTTAAAACTTGCTTTAGTTTTCAATAGTCTGAACCTTGGAACCTAGAATAACACTCCAATGATAATCAATGAGTTAGGGGTGAAATCTTCTAACGCGTTTTAACAAAAATAAAAATAGCCTCTTTGTGTCATTTAACTCGAAAAAGTAGGAAATTACTTTCGGTTGTATCTTTGGATGCTTTTCTTTCTGCTGGGTCACATTTTTATTATGCTTGACAAACTGAAGTTAACGTTATTCATTAAACTTAGTAAAAAAGAACTTATAAGTCTGCAAATAAATCACGCAAGCTTTTGTATGTATGCGTACAAAAAATCATTGGTAAACTTTTTAAATAAATAGGTTTTTATGTTGGAAAATTTGTAAGTTTTTAATAATAATTTGCTGTTAACTTCGATGCGTTTATACAGACTAACGGATAAAGAGACAGATAGATATATTTAGATTAGATTATGTTCCTACCTGCTATATCTGCATATTTGCAAATATATACTGTAATATTTGAACTGCTGACTTATCAGTTTTATTCTGTTTATTTGCAGCAACATAAATAGGTAGAGAAAACAATCTTACAATGTCGACCGTAACTTGTGCGCGCTTTTGTACACCGCTGGCAGGCGTCAGCAACACTTTAGGATCATCAAAAATGATATCAGGAACTGCAAGCAACATAAAGTCATCGTTAGATGTGCAGAAGAAAGTCCAATTAACAGACACAGCAGAAAATGACAGTAATACCGAAGCAACTTTTATATTTAAATTGGGTCGTGACAGTGATGTGGGCGAATTATCAGAATTTTTAGTATCAGACTATTGTGAGGAAAGCGAAGAAGAACAACAACAGCAGCAGCAAATAAATCAATCGCACTGCCGCAGTAGTTGCAGCTTTACAGCGACTATGAATAACGAAGAAGTGGACGTAAATAATAGCGGGGAGGGTAATGGCCACGAGGCAGATGATGGTACTAATTCCGATGAGAGCGACAATGATGGCGATGATACTGACAATGAAGAGACCGATGATGGGTCTGAGGAGAGCAGCAGCGTTCAAACGCCAAAGGGTGTACGTAAATATAACATTAATAATTTTGAAATCATCAAAACTGTCGGTGAGTACCAAACTTAATATTTACCAGATTACTACATTAATATACTTCAACGAACTCCTTGTAAAAACATTGAGGCAATGAATAAAGTATGGAAAATAACACAAAAAGTTAAAACAGTTAATAGTTAAAAGTTCTTTAAATTTGAAAATTATTGTTGAAATAAACTGTGTAATTTTTTTAGAAGTGTTTTCGTGCAAAATTTTTTATAAATTAAAATAAAAAAACGCCAAAAAGTTACTGAATTAATATTGAATTCTTATAATTAGTGTAATTATTTCACTATCATCGTGCATTTACATTAATTTAAAGTTTTGCTTAGTTATTGCTATATATATTGCTTGTCCTCTTTAATTATTGGTCTGATAAAAATATAAAACAAATCTTTTTTTGGAGATAACGGCGTAGGCAACTGCAAATTTATTTAAAGTATTTTTTTTATAATATATACATTTAACTATCTGAATTCATATATATATCTGCACTATTATTAAACAAGTAGCGATAGTGTAACCTACCGAGTTTTATTTCATATCGCTCAATAAACTTTAAATAAGTAGAACACAACAGAATTTTGTTTTTAAGATTGTTAGTGGTTTTTAAGTGTTTTGGGCTATTTGCAATGTGTTTTTATCCCAATAGTCCGAATAACTTAATTTTTTTTATATACGGTATGAAAGTTTAGGGTTTCAAGATAATTCTTTTATTTTTTCAACGCATCTCATTTTTTGTTTTCCATTGTGGGTCGCTGGCGCAGCCGCTGAGTATAATGCGCAGCTTGCTTATGTTTTATGTGTGTGTGTGTGGGAATAAAATGTTTTTAGCAACAGCTGGGTGCAGGTTCAGGTCTTCTCTACATTTATTTATTTATATTAATTTTCTCTGTCTTAGTTTACTTTTTTATGATTATGTAAATAATAATTAATTGGAACCAAATACCTTAATGATAAAAAAAATATATAAAAATGTTTGGTCAGCATTAGTATTTCAGTCTATCCGTACGTCTATCTGTATGAATGCGTTGATTTCAAATACTAAAAAGTAAGAAACCTTATTTTGTGGCTTCTTCTATGGCACGTTTATTTCAAATTAAAGGTAGCTCTTGCCATCTTTTATATTTGAGCGGTATTCCCCAAAATTTGATGGACCGTTAAAGAATTTATTGCCAGAGATGATCGAAAGCGTGTGGTAACATTGGACAAACCATATGGCAGCAAACTCAAAAAGTTTTGTGTGTGTGTGTGTGCGTAAGCATATGTAAGCATGTTCCATATTTAGAATTCTTCGGGGCTGTTTGCGATTGTGTAGGATATGTGCACTTGTATCACTTAGAATTCCGTTGATAATTTAGCGCTGAAGAATTAGGTGTAGATAAATTATTTTCGTAGGTGGCAAGTATAAGTCCGAAGCGAAATGTGCTTTTTCACCCTTAGTTCATTTAAAATTGAGTAAAACTGTTAAGTTTTGTATGGTACAGTCATAAGGAAGCATCCGAAAGTACATATAAATACATAAATACTTGAGCTGATTGTGACATGTCCGTTTATCCACCTTTAAAAAAGCAGCGATCCTGTAAATATATAAGAAGAATACGTAAACTTTTCGTCTACTAATTCTCCCATTCTACAGGGAAAACATTATTACTTTTTTTAACTTGATGATCCATTTCATTATTATTTTGAACGTTATTTAAGAATTTATTTGTAAGCTATGAGCGGCTGGGTCTGTTTGTGTATGTATATATGATTTCATAAATTTAAGGCAGTGAAACTATTCAGTAGTTCGCGGTGGTGGCACGTTCTCCGGAGAATTCTCAGGTCCGAAAGTGGGTTCCACCGACCAATCGATACACCAAAAACCATGTAAATCATTGGCACGTTTTGGGGCTAATTGTCGGGAATTAGATAGCAGAGTAGACAACACTGTCAACTTTATACTCTAATCGAGGAATGCAGAACGGATTCTGACTTTGCTACATTTTGCTCGTGCTTCTTTCGGCTGTTGGTACGGTGGGGCACCAACATTAGACGGCCGACGGGGGAATAGGCACGGCGTTGTATACGCAGTGGTGAGTACAGTAGACAGTATCGGTACGGTGGTGCACCAATGCGGGATAGGAAATTATCATATTAAACCAAACACACGCACCCTTTTGGATTACCCGCTTAGATGGAAGAAGGGACAGTGCTATTCCATTCGTTATCCACGATTAGTTCGGCCAGTAGCCGATCGGCACGACGTCGCACCACCAGGGGATAGAAGCAGCGAAAGCGCTTTTGCGCCGTTTGCCGGCACCTGTAACCAAATAAGTCTGCTTATATATACCCAATAAATACAATATAGATACAAAATATAAGATAATAAAATGTAATGATGGAAAATTTCATAATTCACACTTACCCATTTTTCTCCTTAAAAATTAAAAAAAAATTAAATATTATATTCTGTAAATCAATTTTAACTTAGTTAAATTTTATGTATTTACTTGCATTGCTATTAAGTTCAACAAGAAAACAACAAAAAACCGAAGTCTACGGTCGCTCCTGTTTTTTTGACTGGTATGACTGTGCTCTAAGAAGGAAACGTGGTTTGGAAAATCGTCCACTGCTCTCTTGCATTGAGGGCCGATTGCCACCAAGCGAACTGCTGGGTATCTTCTAGATCAGGCACTTCCACTTGTTTAGTTTACGCACAGCTGTTGCTCGCCGACCTCCAAAATATAATATTAATATATACTATTGTCATAATCCAATGTATAAAACACGCAAAATAAAGCATCTTTGACCACATATAGTATATATATTGTTCATCAGGGCAGCAGCTGAGAGGAATATTAAAATTATAGGTATATGTTATTTACCACGTAAAGCAGAAAACTTTTCAAATATATGGGCACAAGAGCAGAAAATTCGTGAATAACTTCTAAGCAAGTATGACCTTGAAATTTTTCAACATGACAGAGATCATCTTAATCTATATATGTGCAAGCCAAATCACAAGCCTCTGGTATTTAATTTTTTGTTTATTCCCAAGAAGGGGAATCACGAACTCAACAAAAAAACATATACTCTCTAGTACTGTAGTCATTACAGACTCGGGTTTTCATTCTGATCAAGTATATATACTTTAGGAGGTTCCAGATGCTTCCATTACCAAAACCATTATAACCTTTTTGTCAGTTTTCAATAGTGTCAGGTTGAAAACTAATGAAATTCAAGTCTTTTGGGATGTACATGATTTCAACTAGTGAAATTGCGCGTCCCAATTTTAAATTCATCAAGGAGTATTGTTGTATTGCTGTTTTCATTATGTGCTCAATTCTAGGCTACAGATATTATTACGTTGTTAACGAGTATTGTGGGTAAAAGAGAGTATAATGGGTTTATGCAATTCAATGTAACTGAGAAAAAGAGATTATATTTAGTCGTGTTAGGTTTTTTATTTTATTTATCCTATCTCTTGGGTTTTTTAAGAATATCTAAATAATTATTAAAGCTAAAGCTATTAAGTAGAGTGTGTAGTGTAGAGTGCACAACTTGCGCGCGTATATGTTTATGTGTTTTGAATATGTAGAAATTCATCTGAGTTCAAATCAAAGTTCAAGTAAATATATTTAAATATTTCTGTTTTTAATTCTTTGGCAGTATTTAAGATGTATTAGTATTATAATTTATATGTACTATATAGCAATTTTGTCCTATTATTCTTATATTCTCAGTCATAGTTTTAAGCAACCTAGTTGATACTGACCAAACATTTTTATATTCAAGCCATTTTTCTCATTTTAAAACACCAAATTTTGTTAAGAACATATGCTTTTCTTTCAAAAATTCAAAGTCAATCGGGTTTAGATCTTTTCGGACATTAAATCTTTAATTCTAACATGAATAACTGCGAAACACTCTATGCATCTTTTCCGTGTTGATATAATTACATCTTAGAATATAAGATTCTCGGCCCGATACCGTGAACCCTTATGTCGTTACACACATTTCAAAACCCTTGGCATTCACCCAGAAAGACGAACACACACTGCAAGCGGCGTCATCTATTTTAAAGATAATAATCATTTTTCAGATAAGTACTAAACTAAATGAATAATGAAGGAAAAATAAAAAGGCTAACCTTTCTAATTTCCGAGATTGCGGGCTTCATTCGTTTTTTTTACCCATTCTAAAAGAGTTCTAAGTAAACAAGGGGAAGGTTGTCTGTTTGTAGTTTATAGAAAAAAAAACAATCTTACAATAATGTGTATAATTTAGTCGAGTATGGAAAACTCGGAAATACTCTGTACACAGCTGAGAGCTGTCGTTACAAACATTTGAGCCCCCATTCATTCGTATATACATCACAAACTAGGTAAATATGTATGTATAAAATCTTACAAACCCGCTCTTCAAGCTTTGCATTTATTGAGTGACTAGCTACTGCAAGATTTAAAATACATTTTACGACAATATACTAACTGATATTTAAAGGTAAGGCTGTACAATCTTTGCTTTATTTTTAAATTTCGTGCTTTATTTAATTAATTATTTATAATTTTATAATTAATTGTTCCATTATACTGTTACAAACATTTACGTTTTCCAGTATACACTTTCTTAAAATATATGTGTAGTTTGCATAAATATATATTTAAAAAGAATATATTTTATGGCAAGTTCCCAAATTGCAGCACATTGCACTGAGTTAGGGGATGGTGGGGTACAGATAATAATAACGGCGCCATAGCCAATTACATATTTGCATGCTAGTCTGTGCGCAGTTTCTTAATACCGAAATGAGAATATTAAAATAATAAACATTTTTCTTATTTCGTTGCTGTTATTAATAATGAATGTGTACAGCGCTGGCGCTACTAGCTGCGCAGTTCTCTTTTAACAAGAACTCTTAACAAGTGAATAGAAATAAGAATTTGAATATCAAAAGGTATTAGGTTCTTTAACTATAATGTTAGATGGTAGTTTATACAATTTATGTAACACCATGCAGCGAACAGATGACACAATTGTCTCTGAAAACTTAGCGATTGGCCATTTATTTCAATACATCGTTTGATGTTACGAAAGATTGGGACCTACTGGCGTCGATAGCACCTCCATTATCATGTTAACCAAGAAATAGTTTTTACTTTGTAAGCAGCATTACGAATATTACAAAAAAGGTTTAATAAAAACAAGTGAAGAAATAACACATGCCGTGTAGTTAGCTGCGAGCTGTCTAAACATTTAAACTTTCATGCACTCATACATTTTAGAACATATATACACACACAATTAAAACCGACATGCTGCGTATTTTAGTCAGTGGGATATTTATTTTCTTTCCTAAGCCTGCATTTTTATTTTTGAAGAACTTCTGAGCTTATTGTGGGATCAATTCAAGACACTTAAAATATTCAAATACAAATACATACAAAAAAAGTAAGGTTTTTTGAAAGCTGTTCCCATTAAAAATGTAAAAAATTGTGTAATTATATATACAAATGTATGTTACAGGCTTCCACCTGCAACACAATTTAATACATATAGATTAGGTTATAATACACTGCGCGTCATCAGGATAGCGCCCCCCATCTGACTCACCATTAGTGATTAGTTTTCGCTAATCCAATTGAGCTACATATATTGCTTAAATAATTTTTGTATTAAACTGCCATGAATTAACTTGAAAACAAAACATATTTGAACCATGTAACGATTAAAATAAGATTTTAATGAGTATTTTAGAAAAATGATCATGAAAAACGTAACAAAAAATTGGTCATCAGGATAGCGTCATCCTGACATGACATAAATTCATTATAAATTATTTTTAAACCAAAAATTATGAGATTTAATACTTAAATACTATTTTTTAAACAAACTTAAAATTAATTAATAATGTGTGGATCCGCCTTTATTGAAAATTTTTTCGAAAATTCGATTGGGAATGGATTTGTAAAGTTGATTTAAGTAGTTTAATGAAATGGCGGTCCAAGCGTGTTTTATTGCTTCTATTAAATCTTTGGAAACTCCACATCAGGTTTTGGAAAAGGTTTTTCATGTGCGGAAATTCCGTTATCAAAACATTTTTATAGTTTTCGCCATTCATACGCGATGTTAAAAACTGCAACTCGTAGGTGCCAACGTACGAAATGGCCCCCCACACCATGACACCCCCTTCGCGTCTGTGCAGGCGGTCAAGATGATGCTCCTCTTTACGTAGGTCGTGAAAATAAATAATATACCCATCGGGACCTTCTAAATTAAATTTTTTCTCATCAGAGAAAACAACGTATTGCCACTCAGTAGTCTATGACATGTGCAAGCGAGAGAAATTTAAACGTATTTCTTTTCTTTGGCAATTAAGTGGGTGTTTTTTCTTCAATTTCTGTCTCTTGAGATGTTTAGCTTTTGTGATAACCCTTTGTACCGTTGACTAACTCGCTTTAACACCTGATTTTTCTTTTATTTTTGTAGATGAGTCATGTGAATTTGATGCTTTTCTAAGTATCGATCGCCTGTCTACATCAGAAATCA
>SCDZ01001204.1:0-13924 GCA_004143845.1 Drosophila lacertosa | reverse complement strand
TCACCGACACGATGGGGCTATTTTATTTGCCAGTCCGGCCAGCTATACCCCTGTTCACAGCAAGTTTTGTCAGTGATGTAATAGTATCTACTGCCAAAATGGATAGGAGTAGTTTAAACCAAATTTATATGTTAGTATAAGACTTCAACTAAATCTTCTACTAATAAAATTAACTTATGAAAGTTAAAATTGTAATATAGTAGGTTAGATATAAAGAGAAAGATGTAGAAATAGTTGGCAAACCACTGATCCGGTGGGGTGAATATTTAGCCAGTCCAGCAAGCTATGACACTTCTCATAGCTGAGAGTGATCAGTTATTTGCCAAAGATATGCCGAAAGCAAAGATTTGATTAGGGGAAGAGAGATTGCAGAGGAGAATACGTGATATAGTATTAAACTGAGTGCATAGGCGTAATCCGTTGTGCACTTAGACAAAAGGAAACAACAGTAATTTCTAGTAGTTCGAAAGGGGACAAAGAAATTTAGACGACCTAGAAGGAAAGGTGAATCTATGTCGCCAACAATTAACTTATGAAGAAAAACAAAACCAAACATCGTTCTACGGTTTGTTAGCGACGGGAGATTCAGAAGTAAAAGCCTACTGGAGTTCGATGGTAAACTAAGATTGGTATCCCAGTTTAAACCACGTAAGGCAAAAAGCAAGAATTGCTTTTGAACGGACTCTATCCGATCCTGATGAATTATATACTGCGAACTCCAAATGCATGAGCAGTATTCCAGAATTGGACGTACGAAAGATATGTATAGAAGTTTAGTTGTAAAAGGGTCATTAAACTCATTTAACAAGCGTTTAATAACACCTAAGACTCCCTTAGCTTCGTTTACGATAGTGAAATTATTATTGAAACTTAGCTTAGATTCCAGAAGAACACCAAGGTCTTTAACAGACTTGATGCGCTGTAAAGGGAAATTGTCTATAGTATAGCTAACTACATGGGGCATAGTACGGCTAAACTTCATAAACATACACTTAGAACAATTTAAATACAACTGATTGGCTGAGCAACATAGTTGCATAGAATTTAAATCATCCTGTAGGATAGAATGATGTAAATAATGGTAGCTCTGAAAATTATTCGTTTCTGATCCCCAAATGAAGACAAAATCAATACTTTTTGTTAAATTTTTTTATAATTTTTATGTTTCACATTTTTTACTTCTCTTTTTTCAAAGATCTTATTTTTATATATAATATATATATATATATATAATATATCTATAGTACATTGAATTTGTTGAGTGTTTAGAAAATTTAATGCTGATTTTGCCTTAGTAGTAGACGGATTGCATACGGGGTTTGTTGCAAGAGGCTCAGCCACAGATGACATCGACATGTTGATATTTTTGGCTGTGGTGAACTATGTCATAATTTTATACAAATATATATTTAATTCACTACTGATTGATAGGCCTGAGAGATTTCACCAATATCGCAATTGCCACAAATGCTTAAGGCGATTAAAAATTTTGATTAGATCTGCGCAAACCTTATTTTTGCCACTCGATCGAATTTAAAGGAACATTAACAGCCGGTAAATAACAAAAAATTCATATACAATTATTGATTTGGTAAGGAACCAACAAATGGTGACTATTTTCTACTCCAGCTCTCCTATCGTTGGTTGGAAAATGAGATATTAATATGTAAGTGTACGATAAATTATTGATTTCGAAAAGATCAATAGAATGTAAGGAAAATATATTTTTTATGTCATAAGTATTTTTATTAATTTAGGTTCTGATTTTTGATTTTAACATGACCTTCAAACCAAGTTTTTAATCGATGTGAAATGTCTGCAAATGTTGGTCGTTTTACTGCCTGCTCATGCCAACATTCAATCATTAGCGAATATACAGCTGTTGGACAATTTTCTGGACAGGATAGTAATTGCCGTGATCTTATTAAATGTATCACCTCTGGATTGCTGTACCCACAGTACGGCTGTAGTGACCAAAAAGAATTACAAAAAATGTGTTAATATATTTGAAAAATTCAATTTAAGGTTAAAGTGCAATAAGAGATACCTGCATGCCATAACTGTAGATTTCCCAAAGAACAACTCCAAATGACCATATATCACTTTCAGTTGTAAATTTTCCATATAAAATTGACTCGGAAGGCATCCATCGAACAGGAAGTAACGATTTTGATTGCACTCTAAAACAAATTATTAAAAATAATTCCGAATGCAGCTTAAAATAAAATGTTTAATGTTGTAAAAATACCTATAGTAATCAGAACTGTAAATATCACGTGATAATCCAAAATCCGAAATTTTTACAATTAAGCCTTCATTTACCAAACAGTTTCGAGCAGCTAAGTCACGATGAACATAATGATGACCAGATAAATACTCCATTCCTTCGCTTATTTGCATTGCAATTTGTAGAAATTCCAATTGTAATAAGGTTTTTTTTTCAATTGGCGAGTTTGATATTAAAAACTCATGTAAGTCGCCATTGGCCATATATTCGAAAAGCATGCAAAAAGGTTCTTTATTTAATATAACTCCTAATATGCAAACAATGTTTTGGTGTTTGAGGTCCGATATCAAATCAATTTCACGCCTAAAATCTTGTTGTGTCTTAATTGAGGCATTTTCCTTTAAAGCTTTAATGGCAACATTTACAGTTTTTTTGTTAGTTTGTGTTAATTGTCCTTTGTAAACTTTTCCTATTAAATAAAAAAATAACATATAGTTTAAATTTTAATAACATTTGAATACCGTAACATAATGCAATTGAAACATTAAATACAATTTGAATACCGCTAGGCCGAGAACCGGTTTTTAGCTTAATAAGATACATTTTAACTAAATTATCTACGTTCGGATGCTACATTTTTATACTCATGCTTTAATACAAAACAAAAAAATCTACTGCGTTTTTTTAATATGGAATCTATATTACATAGTCATGAACTGTAGATTACAATTGTTTAACACAATGTTGATGTTCTTTAATGTTAATGCAGTCATGTGCTTAATACTCCTTTCCGTGAAAAAATAACATTAAAACTCCTTAATGACCTTTAAGCTGTAGTTTTCGGAAAATCTTGAGTTTAGTAAGAAGTGAAAGTATTTGACGTGATCCTGAGAGGAATATTTATTGTTTAAAAAACAATTTGTTAGTTTAGTTAATTTGAAGTTAGGAAATGGAAGTTATTTGTGTATATTATCGACACAAAGCATCTTTTAGAAACTCTAAATTACCAAATATTGTGACACGTTGCAAGAGTAAAAAAAAAATTGCGTCAATGATTTACTTGGGATGTGCACGTTATTAAGTCAAGCAGATCATTTTCAATTAGATAGTATTTAACACACTTAGTAAATTAATTCTCAATGCTTTCAGTTCAGATTTACTCTAGCGTCCCGACAAATTGAAGTTTGTTTATTTTACCAGATTTGCCTGCATGTGCGAAATCTTAATATTTGCTTTGCAATTAGATTGTAGTAGTCATCACCCATCATAGGTAAGCAAAGTAGTAAACATTCGAAGTATGGATATAAGGAAAACGGGGTAACTTTCATTGTAAGTAAGTCCGGCGTTTGCGTTCTTGCAATAATAATAATTTTAGTAAAAATGAAAAATTCTACATTCGTTGAAACAAAGTGCTTTTATCGAAAATATGCCTCTACAAGAATCCTGTTCAAGCTTAAGGATACAATCATTAATATTCTGATGTTGTTTTACCAAATGCTCCCTCGCCCAGTTCCTCGAAAAACTCTATATCTTGTAATGTATAGTGCGGTATTCTTAAAAGTGAATTTTTTTCCATATTTTTTGATGGCATGCCCACAGCTTCCATAGAACTATTCAATGGCATTCGCCCAGTATCTTGGTTTGTGGTTAATTGAGAATTTCCGTAAATATTGTTTCCTGCGTTTGGTGTATTTATCTGAAATATGAATAAATGAATCAACAATATTTAATAATATCAGAAGAACATGCATATTAATTTACATACACTTTGTATATTTTTCATGCCACGAGAACTTTTTTTCTTAAAAAGAAGTATTGAAATCAGAACAATTGCAACAGCTGTCACCCCCAAAATTGATACAATGCTTAACCAGATTTTATCTACGCATTTTGGAATATTGCAAGGTTCGATGTTTCTATCTAATGATATGTCATCTACAAAACACCATGGGGTTTTCTCCACGCTTCCTGGGTTTCTGAAATTTAGAAATTTTACTTTATCAGTTATCGTTTTTTTATTATATTTTTATTTATGGATATGATGGATTCAAAGTGTATAATGGTTCTGAGGACATATATTCATGTAACAGTCACTGATACTTGCCGTTACATATGATAAGTTATATAGCTTCCTCCAGAATAGATCGGGATTTATTGAATCTTTCTTAAAATTATGGAAGTTTTCGACCAGCTTGCGTCACATCATACTAAGCCCTGACAAATGCACAGTTATCGTTAGTGCTTCTATTCCATTGCTTTTTCTCAAATGGATTGAGAGGCCCCTACGAAATCCATATTGGGATTCTTCTCTTTGGCTACTGACATAGTTTTGCTGAACATTATGCGATTAAGAGCTATCCGAAATGTCTTCTCTTCGTAACCAGGTCTTTTTGAGTTGGCTTGTATCCTCGTCTTGTCGGATTTCATATGGGGATAGATAAATGGCACGTATTGATCTGTTTAGGTGCTGTTGTGTTCGGCATGTCCTCGAGTATAATTACAGATAACCATTGTTAAAAGCAGCATCTGCCGTTTGTCTTATTCTACGACCTGGGCATTAATACCGCTCACTATTGGGGCTCTGATATATTCCAAAACCCTTTGAAAATGCTCAACATTTCATCTCACCTCGGTGGGGCTATATATGGCGTCGCCTAAAAGCATCGCTCATATGAACCTTACACGGGAAGTTTTTACATCCTTTAGATCCAGGAAACTGTCTTCTTAGACCTACTAACCACTCAGCCGGTAAGGATTAACATATACCCGCTTTTGTCGTGATATCGTCAATAGCGTTAAATTCAACTGAGACCCGAAAGGTTAAGGTGCGAACCAGAGTTCATTTAATTTATCCTCGAATGGGTATAAGTTATGGGGTGTTATTTTGTTTTAAAATATAATCGCGACTCGGCTGACAGTTATACCGACTGCACCTTTTTCTTGCTTTACTTGCTTAATTTGCTCTCATATGAATTAAAATAATGTGTATACAGAACTTATCAAGATTTGAATAAAAACCAAAAACAATGCACATACCTGCAATAATTTTGACCTATTAGTTCTGGAAAGTCCGAAATCTCTTTCATTAACCACGACCATCTTAAACAAGATTTTCCTGATACGCTGACGTTTTGTATTCCTCTGTAAGTTGAACCATCTTCCCAATAACAGTCTTCAGCATCATCAACTTTAATGGTTATGCCTAATGTTGAACAATCTTTGTCTTGTGGTATTTTTTGACACTCTTCAACACCCACGATACCTATTACAGGATGACGTTTAGCAATAGCGTATTCTTTTTGACAAAGCTCATTTTCTAATAGCTCACATTCTTCTCGACAAATGCGTTTTAAGTTTTCAGACTCTCTTGTTGGTGGATATTTGCTTGACACGTTCTCAGTAAAAATGTCACTGTTATAAGCAGCCTTTTTTTTAAGAAAGGAATGCTTTGATTTAGTATCTTTCGAAACCATTCTTTTTTTTCGTGTACCATTTTCACTGTATTTATTTTCAATCAAGGCTATATTTGCAAAATACAGTAAATTGGTTCGCTCTGGAGTTCTACAAATTGGAAGGGAACTCAAGCATAAGCTCGGTAGTGCATACTTGCGGCAGTTTGCATTCATGTCTCTAAAAAACATTATCATAAGCAAATCTTTGATAGAGAATTTTATAAAACTTACTTTGATTCTTTTATCACCCCATAGGCAGCTTTTAATCGTTCCTCTAAGTCATTGATGGTCACATTTGGTGATATGAAAACGTACGAATTTTGTAAAAACTCATGACAAATCGTTCCATTATATAGTTGACATATGCCAGATGATGGGTAAAAGCTTTAGCAAGAATACAGATACAGAAACAGGTATTTTAAAAATGTTAAAATTTTTAAAAAGTATTCAGAAGCATTTGCATAAGTAAAACAGAAGGAGAATCACCGATATCATAAGATCATGAATATCAAAGATATTTACAAATTTGTAAGTAACAAATTTTTAATTTATTAAAATTTATTTTAATCTCATAATATTTATAATCTACTAAAAAATACATAGGTACATACATATACCTATGTAGTAGTAGATACATAAGTAGATTTCTTAACATAATACCAAGAATACTTAAATTTATGTAACTAAAATCCGATCGTTTATTCATTTAACCTAGTTAATTGTATTCTGATTTATAACAACCCAAGCTAAAAAATTTGCTTATGATTTTGGGTTTTTATATATTTAAGCCATTAAAGATAGGTTTTGCAACAAACATAAGAAATTATGTACCTCACTGGATTCAGTAATAACCGCATGTCTGCAAAAACACATCGCATTCACGGACTAAACATTTTTAAATTGAAGTTTATGTTTGCGTCCACAAAGGAAAATAAAAAATGTGTGTCATGCTCTCTTATTTTTTTTTTCATTATGCAAAAAGAAAGTAATAGCGGAGGAGCTTTTGGTATTATACATAAAAAACATGGAGCAAACAGCGCACTTTACTTTGACGTTTGGCTTTTGTTTAACTGTATAAAATACACTTTGGAATATTTTTTATGATATTTTGAAGTTACAAGAGCATCCCTATCTACAAACTAAATCCGCAAGATGTAGATTTGAATTCCACTTTTTCTACTGATTAGTCGAAGTCGCGTAGGTATTGTCGTCATAATCTGCTCTAGATCTCTCTCTAGATCTAATAGTCTATCCTTAAATAACCATGTCTTTGCATTATTATTATTAATCTCGTTTTCATGTTTTCAAGATCGCGATCAAAACTATAGTTACACCTGTTAATTTCCTATTTGAGAACAAAAAGACACATAATGAAATTTTACTTTATATATACAGTTGTGTTCATAAAAAAAACAGTGTCGCACCTTACCAGTATCAAAACTCGTCTTAGGACTCTTCCAATCTTCCAAATTTATGATACGAGCGTAAAATATTATAATACTATATCGCAACTATATGTTATATGGCCCATCTTAATCCTACTGCAGTCATAGCTCTAAATGTTTATTACCTTATTAAGGGTCTTTCAATTTTAGCACATACCAGAAAATAAACAAGAAATAAAAGTGTTTGCTTCTGGTCGTCCTTACTAGCATATTTTCCTTATCCAGTATCGACCCCTCGTTGCAACCATTTGAAGGCGTTGCATTTCAACCCATACAAATTGCACATACATATAAAAAGCTTTAATTTAAGTTGTAATCCTTCAATATGGAAACAAATGATTGAATTACTTAGAGTCAATGCACACAACGCAATACACATTCACTATTTGTTCACAACCAAAATATGTTCCAAAACATAAAAAATAAGTATAGCCAAAGTAAAATATGCACGGTGCTTTAGCCCGCTCTGTGTACGACAGCAACTACTTACCCTTTAGTTGCGCAGCAGGAAACATACATATATACGCATACAATTACATATGCAAGTGTAAAAAATGTAAAAAACTGAAAAAACCTTGGGAACGGAAAGTAAAGCACGTTGTACTGTGAAATTAAAAGATGAGTACGGTATGTTAAGTATTAAGAAAAATGAACTACTTTGCAGTTAAATAACTGTTTGCAAAATTATTATAAGTTAATGCTTTAAAAACTTCCATAATTTTTGACTTATCTTTTTAGATAGTTGTTTTTATTTTTAAATCCTATTAACCAAATGTTCTCGTTTACTCGTCTTACAAACATTTTTTTAACTTAATGTTTTTGTGATATATTATATACTCTGTGCAAATTGTGCAAATAATTTTTTGACATACTGTTTGCTTAATCTTATACTTATTAACAAAACATGATTATTTATTTAATTAATTGTACAATTATGTGTACTAATATTAAAACATATTAAAAAATCATTGAAGCCTTAATTATTTGGAGTATATATTAAAAATTGAATGCATGTTTATATATACCCGTTGTTTTCATATGTTAAATTTTTAGTCCATACATAATTTTCTTTAAATCCTATAAAAACGAAGTATAATATTACAAGGATGTGACAATGTTGTAAACACATTTTAACACTTTCAAACTTTTATTACGCTTTATAAATTGAATAATTCTTTATTAAAGCAGTCTTTTTATTAGGTGTTTCAATCGTTACTGCAAAATATTAATATATTTAACTTCATTTTCACTTGATAAACACAATTTCGTGAATACGCTATGCGCAGGACCTTAAAATATTCCATCCCCTTAAATTACGATTAAAGTGTGACCATATTATCGTTGTCTACTTTGGTGTAGATTATGAATTCATCATAATTATATCAATTAATTTAAATAGAGTAATGTAATTTGAATCAAAAGTAATAGAATCGAACTCAGACCTATCAGGACCGAATAAGTATAATTATATTATTTCGATAGTTCTTTGAAATGAACCACAATCTAGAGGACATGTTGATACTATTTTAAATAAGGTTTAAAATTTTAAACGGACGGTAAGAATATTTATTGTGTTGTAAAAATAATTAAATGCAGGGCTGTTTATAAAATGCACAATGTATACAATAACAAATCTACATACATACATTATAGTTTAATATTAAATATATCTAAGCCATGGTTTACTTAATAAAGAAAGTGTCTGAACTCCATCCGCACTAAAAAATGAACTAACAAAACATTTAAACTTAGTTATTAGTCATTTATAAAAATCGACGAATCGGATCTAAAGAGCTTCGAAACTTGTACACAAGAAAAGGGCGTATGGAGCGTAAAATATTAACTGAACATACGGAATTTTTTTAAAATCTGAGCAATATTTTCTTATCTATGTTTCATGTCCACAAAAAATGGTTAAATTTTAAAAGCTGAGTATATACACATATCAAAGTATAACATTTGGTATTAACAGTAAAATGTCAGGGGATGATATTCTGAACGGAAACGCAGTGAATTTTATGCAAAGCAAAAGCCATTTATAAATATGTCGGGTCACGCAGCCGCCTAATTTATATACTTAAGTTAACATATTTAATAGTCAGTGGTGCAGCTTAAAGTAACGCACCTTATTATATAATTTGTTTGCGCTGCCCACTGTACTTCTTTTAGTTGCTTCTATGCTAAGCAGCAGTCAGCTGTAAATTATGTTGTTATAATCATGGTCAAGCTGCCCACCCTCCCTCAACTAGTTAATCTCTGGTTGCTGCCCACTCTCTCTCAACTAATTACTCTCTTGTCGCTCTAAGCATTGACCGTATTCGGTGATAATGCCCTTATGATTATTATTCAATTTTGCTATCGTCTCATCAGCTGGATCGCGCATCGGTACGACAATAAAACTTAAAATTCGAAAATATACTTGTATTTATTGTAACAGCTAATAAAAAACCTTAGTAGCTTAACATTGGTGACCCTGACGTGATTCTTTATCGCTTTCTTTATCGTAAAAATATTAAATCGCACTCGCGCTTACAAAAAAGTGTCTCTAGGTACGAACTTTTATATATGTGCTTATGTATATGTACATACATACATATATACATACGTGGATATCTGTACATATTCTGCACATAACTGACCGGTCAGCTGTATATAAGTGCATACATACGCCTGTGTTACACATTTATTTTGCTTTGCGCGTCTGTAACTTCTTAAACTTCGTTGCTGTTGTTATGGAGCCTGCAAGCCCCGCTTTGACAGCTGTGCGGCAAACAGGGTGTCTTTTTTAAAGCGAAAGGCAATTTCCATTTACGAACAATTGATGAAGTTATAGACGATTTTATCCAAAGACAAATTGGCTGTGTTTGAGGAAGCCACTCTTACGGTTCGGTTAGAGCCAATTAAAGAAATGCACGAAGCATTCAAACAAATCCACAATGAGCTCGAACAATTGGATTGTAACATTGTAGGCACAAGCCTCCGTATTCGACATTTACGGAGGGCATTAATTCAACATACGCCATTCAGCCCCCTGCAACTCGACATAGGCCGGCCCCGGTTTTGCCGCCTATAAAGCTACCTACGTTCAGCGGAGGATATGAGAGCTGGGCAGATTTCTATTCAATGTTCTCGACAATAATAGATAATCACCCAGACCTCGTACACATCGAGAAACTTCAGCACTTGCGATCGTGTCTACAGGATTCTGCGCTGGAGACAATTCGCTCATTGCAAATTTCGGACGCGAATTATTCTGTGGCCTTAAATCTACTGAAATCAAGATTTGATAACAATCGCCTAGTATTTCAGGCACACATTCATGAAATTTTGGTGCTGCAAGTGGTAGAGAGTGGATCAGTGGCTATGCTTCGTGGACTTTCGGTCAAATTCAACGATCACATTCGTGCTCTAAAGAGATTGGGAAACGTCAAGCAGATAGCGAGCTGCATAATCGTCCAGGTGCTTGTGAAAAAATTGGATCCAGCAAGCCAAGCAAGGTAGGAGGAACGCCTGGAAGACACGAGCCATGTTGACCAGATTCCTAGCTGGGAATCCATGACTGTCTTTAAGGAGCAGCGTTGCTGGACACTGGAAACTGTTAATTTCGCTATGGCAACATATACGCCGAGCGCCCAGGTTGGCAATAATAAAAAGTTAAATAGTAATAGCTCCTCATTTGTTGCGACCAATTCGATTGCCGTTGGCTGTGGTGTGTTTGCTGATGTTGATCACGCCATATACTACTGTCCCAAATTTAAAAATATGGCTCCATCGATTCGGCTTAATGCAGTAAAGGGCCTTGGTCTTTGCATAAACTGCCTTAGGAATGGACATCAAGTGCGGAATTGCAGCTCAAGCAACTGCCGTACTTGCGGTTTATAGCACCACACACTTCTCCATATTGGCCATCGTCCGCCAGCTCAAGTGGTCTCCTCGTCTACCGCTCAAAGCTTCGTTTCCGCTGCCTCACCTTCAACAGCTTCGGCACTCATAGCCCAGGATCTCAACAATGATGTTGTGGTTCTAGCTACAGCAATTGTCCTAATAAAAAATCGTCGTGCCTTACTTGACTCAGGCTCGCAGCTCCACTTAATAACGTCTCGCTTATTAAATCAACTTCAGCTCAGAAAGGTCAAGTCGTTCACTACCGTTTCTGGACTTGGCGATGTTAATTTAGCAACGGATGGATTCTCCGTCAATGTTAGTCTGCAATCGTGTACGTCTGAGTACTCAACGTCGTTCACAGCTGTAATAGCCTCTAACATAACTGATCAGCAACTTAGTTTCAGCATAGACATTGCGAACTGGAACATCCCGGCGAATATAAAGCTCGCCGATACAGAGTTTTATAAGCCCCAGCGCGTCGATATGTTAAATACCGCAAGTCTGTTTTACGAGCTTCTTTGCGTGGGACAAATCAAGTTGCTCCCAGTTGCTAAGGAGAATCCAGATTGTGAGGCTCACTTTATGAAAAACGTCACCCGATTACCCACTGGAGAGTACTCTGTACAGCTGCCATTAAAGCTTACTGTAGATCTTCTTGGTGAATCGTATCAACAAGCTCTTTGAAGATTCTTGTCTCTTGAAAGGAAACTAGAGCGTCGACCAGCTTTAAAAACTCAATATGCTGCATTTATTAAGGAATACCTCGCCTTAGGGCACATGTCCGTTGTCCCTGAAGGCTCAGTTGCTCTCTACCGATACTTTCTTCCCCATCACTGTGTACTGAAGCAAGATAGTACTACAACCAAGCTTCGGATCGTTTTCGATGGATCCGCATCCACCTCGTCTGGATATTCATTAAACGATGTTTTGATGACTGGTCCCGTTGTCCAACCTAAGTTGTTTCAAATTCTCATCCCGTTCCGCTCATACCCAATTGCAATAACCGGAGACATTTGAAGACTGTTCTATACAGTGTATTCTCTGGATTTGAAGACTGTTCTATACAGTGTATTCTCTGGAGAGATGCTCCTCATGATGACTTGCAGATTTTCAGGCTTAATACCGTAACTTATGGGACGAAACCGGCTTCGTATCTGGCTGTGAAAAATATGCATCAGTTGGCTGTAGATGAGCAAGCAAGCTTTCCCATTGGGTCCGAAATTATTCGACGGGATTTCTACGTTGACGACCTCATATTATATTATCAGAAGGACACTTCAAGCAGAGAAAATGGTGCTCAAATGTTTCCGATAGTCTTGACGGTGTTGCTGATGAGACATGGGGACTTGCATGGGATCCTTCGGCTGACCAGCTATTTTTTGCATTTTCGGCACTACACTTAGAATCGAAACCATACTGGCGTTCAGTATTGTCAACTATAGCTCGGTTTTATGACCAATTCGGATTAGTTGGACCAGTCATTTCGAAGGCCAAAATATTTTTTCAGCAACTTTGTAAGGAAAAACTATGTTGGGACGAAAGCCTTCCAGCTGCCTTTAATTCCAAGTGGATAGATTTATGCAGCAGCTTTGGTCAAATTTGACGTGCTGAACTCCGTCGGTTAGCTCTGGTGCCAGACTCTGACCTCGAAGTTTATGGATTTTGTGACGCTAGCATCGAAGCTTATGGAGCTTGCATCTACATAGTGTCTAAGAGCCAGCAGCCCGTTAGTCACTTGCTCTGCGTCAAATCTCGTGTAGCCCCACTAAAGACGATTACAGTGCCGAAGCTGGAGCCATGTGGAGCAGACCTGCTTGCTAGACTCATGACTGAAATCTCAGACCTAGACGTATTTAAAGGGCCATACTACTGCTTGTGTGATTCTTCGGTTGCGCTTTTGTTGATGAGGAAGGAACCTTCAAGATTTAATGTTTTTGTAGCAAACAGTGTGTCCACCATTCACGAGATGATGAAATCAATGGAATGGCGTTATGTGCCCACTGCCTTAAATCCAGCGGACCTCCTGTCTCGAGGGGCTCTACCAAACGAAGTGTAGGACTCTTCACTATGGTTTCATGATCCTGCCTTTCTTTGTGCCCCAAAGCTGACTGGCCTTCCACCATATTGACTGAGAAACCAATTCTTGAGCTTCGGCGTAATGTCCTGCTGGTCAAATCACCGCATGCCGACATTGTCGAAAGCTCCAAGTATGCTCATTCCGTTGCAGCCCTGCAATGTACGTTTGAATATGTCTACAAGCTCTCTAAGAATATTCGATCCGAAGGCTTAACGGTCTCTGATATTCGCAATGGGACCCAGTTGATACTTCGCATTGTTCAACGGACGCACTTATGGGATGACTTAAAATCAGTGCAGACAAAGGGGAACTGTGCATTCAAATGGCTCTCACCATTTTTGGACCGATTCAGACTTCTTCGCGTAGATGGTCGACTGAAAAATTGTTCTTTGAACTTTGATGGCCGGCACCCAGTCATCTTACCTCGAAATCACCCTATAACTCTGGCTATCATTACTCACTTTCGTGAAGTTAACCTACACACTGGACCTCAAGCGCTTCTGTAAAGGCGGTAAACCGATGCATCAGATGCTTTCGAGCCGAATTTGCCGAAACATCAACTTGATGGATCTCATGCCTTTGAAATTACCGGAGTAGACTTCTGCGGACCGTTTTTCTACAAGCCCAAAACTTGCAACAAGACAAATGTGGTCAGACAACGCAACTAATTTTGTGGGCGCCAAAAATGATTTACTGGATATGAAACGGCTGTTCCAGAGCAATACTCATCAGAAGGCTCTCTTGGACTTCTGCTTGGCCGAGACCATTGATTGGCAGCTTATTCCACCGCGATCACCTCACTTCGGCGGCCTCTGGGAAGCAGCAGTAAAGACGGCCA
>SCDZ01001203.1:0-12127 GCA_004143845.1 Drosophila lacertosa | reverse complement strand
AACATAATCAGCATAACTCCCGATCACGACGCTCACCCCGGCAACCTGGAACTGGCGAGATACTGGAGGTTAGAACTGATTACTCTGGAGGTTAGGACTAATACCACTGCAGAATCAAGATAACTTATATATTTCAAACCTATGTACAAACCAAACCGCAAGGGTTGTTTTTTAATTGGGTTGCGTAATCGAGGGTGATATCTAAAATCAAAGAAATTTGCAACTCCAAACTGTTCACAAAAATATATACCAAACTAAATTTAGTAGCTTAATCTTTTTTAACTTTTATTTATAAATAGAAAGTTACCAACATTTAAAAAAATACTTTCAAATATGGTAGTTTAGGATCTTAGATCCCTTACTAAGAATATTAATACTTTATGGTATTAAAATACCACCTTTTGCCTGTTATATACATTCGCACAAATCCATTTTTCCAAGCTAATAAAATATTTATATCTTATTTAATCAATGATTTTATATACAAAGTACAAAGTACAATCCTTGATTTTTTTATATTCATTATTATTATTATTATTATTTTACCTCTTCTAAGATTTTTATCAGAATATTATCAATATAATCATTACATTATATCAAAAGTCGCTGAAAGTATTAAACTATGGCGTAAAACATGACCAGGGCATCTCTAAAATATAGCACATTTGCACAAATTACGTATTAATTAATTAATTACATTTAGTCCCTTAAGAACAAGGTGAATACAAAATATATATACTATTTTTGCAAATTAGTACCAATAGCTTCAATAGATAAACTAATACTGGAAGTTGATACAATGGTTCCAAATCAAATTATTTCTTCTATAGATTATTCTTTCCATTGAGGTAATAATATATACCTTTTTGCTTAGGTCCATATCCAAACACATATTAAAATAGACCATCTCTGATATTCACGCATACTATACTTAAAAGCTGTTTTAGCAAGTAAAATCGGGAAAAAACTGAGACCAAATTTATTAATCCGTGCATTAAATAAAAATTATTCGGAAATTCTATAAAACACCAAGAGATATGGAAACATTTGACGATATTGAAATTGCAGCAGAAAATTATGAAGATCTTGACCAATTGGTAATACTGTTTCTTGGAAGTACATATAATTAATATAAAGAACATTCCATACCATCAGAAAAAGCTTAAAGGAAATTCAAAGAAACTATTAAAATACACTAAAAAACCGGTAGTTTAACTGTATCGATTTTAATAATAACAACTGTTTAATTTTAAGGATAGCAATAACTTATAAACAAAACTGGAAAATTTAAAATTTTATTGTTGTTTAAAAAAAAAAATAAAATATAAATATATTAATAATAAAATAATAACCTTATACCTTGCCTAAAGAGCAGGGCACAAAATGAAGTTAAAAAAACACAAAAAGTTGTATATATTTGTAATATAAAACACAGCCTTAGATGAACGGTTTTTCGAGTTGGAATATGGGTTTACCTCAGATTAATAATAATTTTAAAAACATAGCTTAATTAGCTCACGGGTTACTCAGCAAAAATGTTTATAAAATAAACAAAATTATTTGCGAACAATTAACAGAAATGCTTGTAATTTCATCTATCTTGTAATAAAACAGAAATTAAGCCACATACCTAAAATAATAAAAAAATGTGTAACACTTTACTTTTAGAATAACATAATATAATTATTAATACACATGTAGCCACATATTAACAATAATACCACACACTGAAACAGTAATTACCAAGCAGCATTACTATAAGGGAACAAATCGTCGCGAAAAGGCAGTCCAGAAGATTACACTGCTAAAAAAATACTTGAACAGAAATATACCACACATACATATAATATTGTCGAGCAAAAGCCACCATCAGTTAACCAACAACAATATATTAATTTTTGCCTTCATTTTTTTTTTCAATATATTTTGTAGATTATTAAAGAGTTAAAAAAGTAAGCCAAGACAGTTATTGACTTTTGAATTACTTTTTACGCACATGCACACAATCATGTATGTATGTATGTATGTATGCAATGTAACTTTGAAAACATAGAAACTTTATAACGATTGGGGAAAAAAGTTTGCCCAGTGTATGTCAAATGAATGGAGGACTACACAACTACTGTTATACCATAATGTAACATGAGGGGCGTGATTATTTAGTATGAGAACTTATTGATCAAATTGCATGCTCTAATCTGCAACTCTAAACAATAGATAATAACAATAAATAACGTATTGATCTAAAGTGCATTTTAATAAACACAATTCATTCAATTCACACATGTCATTATTTTTGGTTGTATAAGTCGTAGCCATACATTTTAAATATTTTGTTGCATCTAAAATTTCTTTTGACTTTTTTTAACAAGAAAGACCCATAAGAACGACTTCTATCGGCATTTTTGGAATCGTTACCAATATTAATAGACGTAATACAGAGTATTCCTAAGTCGAGGGTACGAATAAACATTAAAAATTGTTCTACTTAGTTTTGTTGGAAAACCTATATAAAAAAACTAAAACCAACGCATGCCCGATGAAGCTTAGTGGAAATGCCTTCCTTCCAATCAGTTGTTCGGTATCTTATTCGCAATATCCGTATTTATTTTTGCTTTGAACGTCAAGAAAAGCACATTTTCCAATTCACGGCTTGCGAACCCATAAACATTTCTACTGCAATAAAATTTGCCCAAACTGCTTTTTTATATTTCAAACTGAAGTTTTAACGAAAAATACACCAATTATGGAGAAGTTACATGAATATCAAGGGATTACAGGTCGTATGCACCAATGGAGAGACAATATTAAAGAAAAATTTAGTTCTATTACCGAGCAAAATTCAACAAATTTTCTGGAAAAAGCAACGAGTACTGCAACGAATCAACTTAAAGGTAACGCAAGTCTGAATGTGGATTACTCGCATATTTATAGGTAAGATGTTATGTAATTGTACATTGTCACGCATAGAGAACAAAAACTTATTTCCATATCTCAAACGTTATATGCATTATCATTTTTTAAGTTACAAATATCGGCTTGAACATTAAATCATGACAAGGCTAAACTAGTTTTGATTCGCGTTTTCTTCATATCGCAAACTACAATAAAATCTAGTTGCACCATATCACTTTGTCAAAAGGAAATAAGAATACTTCAGTAAAAAGCCTATATTTAGAATTAACCTTGAAAGCTGTCGTTACAAACATTTCACCCCTTTTTCATTTACACAAGCAGGCACACATACACAATAACAAGATAAAAAATGCGCACTTTACTCAGCGACTGCGCGAGTACACCATTACGCAAGGAAAGTTGTTGAAAAACTTTGTTAGTAAGAGCATGATATTGATGATTATATAAAATTGCAAAAAATTTTACAAAGCAAAAACCAAAGATAAAACTTACTGTATAAGTTATGCTCCTATCGTTTTTTTTTTTTTTAAGGCTTGTAGAGATGGTGTCTAAAAGTGAATTATTCATTAACTTCAAGTTCTTCAAGAGAGTTTATTAAGCTACATTTGGTGGATCTAGCTTTCATATACGACTTACATATAGCTTTAAATAAACTTGAACTCCGCATGGTAAACATAAGTCTCAATAAAAAATCTCCAAAGCACTAGCTTTATAGTCTCTAAGTCAATTCACATATTACTGATGTCCAAGAATACAAGCATATACTTATTAAGATGATGTTTTCCTCCACATGTTACCTTTAACCCGTTGTCACAAACATATGAATCGCAAAGCTACCGCTTGTATATAAAATAACAACACTTTAGCTTATTGGCTTCCGCAGAACTAAGCTTCTCTTACATGTTGAAAGCTGAATAGATTTAATTTTTTCAAGGATTTTTTCTTACATCGGTTCGATGATCAAAATTTCGAATTGTTCGATTAGTGAAACTATGATATTTGATATATCTTTCGTCACTCTGAGTAAAATCAAGATCACAGAATCCATAAAGGCTAGAAGCGTAAGCTCGTCGACGGTAGATTTTGCTATTTAATACAGATAACCTGTTTAATTTCAAAATTATCGATAAGATTCAATGGTACGACACGGCATTCTTAGCACAGCTAAATTGAAATAACTAAGTTCGCAACAGTTTCTTCAGAGTATTTTCGTAAGCAATGTGTTTAATAAAAGTATTTCGCTTTTTGCATTCAATCCCGTTTGGACTTGTATATACATTTTAATACTCTTTTAAGTAATGTAATTATAATACTAATAAATTTAAGTAGTTATATAATAATAATATTAATTATATAATAATAATATTAATAATAATAATATAACACTTAAGTGCAGCCGCTGAGTTAAGTGCGCAGGGGTCTGGCTTGCGTTTATTCGTGCATTTGTGTATTCACGCATAAAACGTTCTGTACTGGCTGTTTTTTTTTTAAACGTTTAGAGCATACTGCAACCTTCACTCGACAAGTTTAGTCAATATATCTTTAAAAATCGAACTTATAAAACACATATATTTTTTGGCTTACGGCTTCGAGCGGCTCTATTTAAGCTATTTAAGAGAATATACTGAAAATGGCTGACAAACCTTCCCTATAGTCAAGTGTATGAGAATGTATGTACATATAAATATGTGTCAATAGCCATCGCATGAAACCTGATAAGTGTTAAACGTTTACACTCACAAGCTCAAGGCCAAACAAGTAAAAAGCTCTTAGTTGACTAGAAGATGCCCTGAAATCACCTGTCGAAATTTTCATTCCCTTTCCGTTCGTACATACGCATACAAACTCGGCGATGCAGCTTACTCTACTAAAATGCTATTAACAAGTATTTTCAACTTTAAATTGGTGTCCAAATCAAACAAGAAACTACTATTTGAGTCCATTTTTTTTATTGGGTCACAGTGGGGACTCATATATTATCCTTTTGAATATTCGAAAATTTCATATTCTTTACGAAAACATATTGTAATGAGCTTAAAGACTCTACCTATTATAGATAGATGGAAGAACAGGTCCAAAACAACTCGTCCCACTATAGACATTAAATTCATGATTTTCTTTAGAACTATGTTTTAATTTTTGGGTGGTACCCAAATTATGGTAAGCTCTATGTTAAGTAATTATTGCTCACGAGAACATATTGCCAAAATTTGATTACTCTAAAGTCGTTTTTTATATAATTTTTTTTGTATTTTTATACCCTGAACCCATTAAAATACGGGGTAGAATATTTGTAACGACAGATGGGTTCAGAGTATCGCCTGGTCTGACTACTTTAACAAATGACTATTTACAAAAGTGAAATGCGCAAATAAGCAAATACCTTTGGGATATTAATTTTACATGTATTATTGGTGTATTTATTTGATATTCCGCATTTCACTAATTTTAATTAATAAATCCATTCCATTAATTGGTGTTACATATTGAAATGCAAATATAATCAATTTTGGGCATTACTGTGTGTATTTATATTTGTTTGAAGAGTATTGTCCATTTGTCGTCCGTAGTATAATATTGATTCAATATAATTCCATAAACGCTTAGTATTTAAGTTTTACATATTGATCATGTACAGTTCTCATTTATGTGCTCTGGCATCATTTTATATCCCATTAGATACATGCATACGTATGTCGGTATCTTAATTTAGCAAGAAACAAAAGAATTCTTAATTTTATAAGAAAATATATTTAATCCATTCATTCATGTCAAAAGTTAAATTTTTACACTAATATAATATAATGTTACTCGTTGATTTTATTTTAAAATAAAAAACTGAGCGTTTGTTAGCTACTTGACTGTGAATTCAATTTACGATAATTTTACGCCGAATTCTTAAACTAACAAGTAAATAACCGATCTTTTATATTTGATTTGCAGATACAAATCCCGTGCGGAGTTGGTACGAGTATCTGCTGCAGTCATGGGTATTGAGTTTTCATATGCAGCAGAAACAGCTTTCGTGTCACCAACTTTGCTTAAAATTGGCGTAGAGCACCAGCACATGACATTAGTTTGGGCTCTATCACCTTTGGTCGGATTTTTTCTTTGCCCTATTTTGGGATCTTTTTCAGATCGTTGTAAATTAAACATGGGTCGAAGACGGCCTTTCATAATGCTTTTGTCAATAGGAGTCTTTTTCGGTAATTAAATCCATTAAATAAATATGTTTGCTTATAAATATTTATATGACAGTATGTTGAATTCTCGTGAAGGATTAATGTTGGTGCCAAATGGAGAAAACTTGGGATATTGGTTCGGCGATGAAGACCCACACGTGCAAGCTGCTGCAATGAATAATACGTACAATGCAACATATAACTATTTAAACATTGTGCCACATAGAGCGACTGCCTCAATGACAAAAACCGAATCCAGTTCTAAGACGTCACATCCTTGGGGAATTTTTTTCACCGTATTAGGCACTGTACTACTTGACTTTGACGCGGACGCTTGTCAAAGTCCATCTAGAGCATACCTCTTAGATGTTTGCATTCCAGAGGATCATGCCAAGGGCCTTTCTACATTTACAATTATGGCTGGTCTGGGGGGCTTTTTTGGCTACTCAATGGGTGGTCTTAACTGGGACGAAACTGACATTGGTAAGTTTATTAAAGACTATAAACTAGACACTAACAATGTACGTACAGGTAGACGCTTGGGAGGGCATGTAAAGGCAGTCTTTACTATAATAACGTTTATTTTCATCGCTTGTGTAACATTTACGATAACCAGCTTTACTGAAATTCCACTTTGGGCACTTTCTTCGCCTCTACACAAAATGGAAAAACGTCAGTTTGAAAATACATCTGCAAATTACGGTGCTATAAATAGTGATGATGAATGTAATAACTATAGAGATGACGATGGGGTGAGTTTAATTTCCCACTTTTTTTATTTAGCCTTCACGCTTATGTTTAATATTTTGTTCGAAGTGTATAAATAACAAAAACGCTGTCCGGTCGCGCAGCTGCTTAATCATATACCTAAGGTTAATATTCAATTGTGCAGCTTAAAGTTACCTATTTTTACTGGTTATTTTGTTTGCTCTGCCCACTTTTCTTCTTTTAATTGCTTGTATGCTTATTTCGTTGCTGTTGCTGTGGAGGCTTCATACACTGATTTGAGAGATGCACCGCCAAACTGGCTGTAATTTTTAAAACTGAAGGCAACTTCCGTATATGACTAATTAAGTTACAGGCTATTCTATTTAAAGACAAATTAGCTGTGTTATATGAATCAGTGCAGTTAGAGCGGATTGAAAAGAAACTCGATATCTGATGAAATCTGTGGTGAATTGCGCGCCAATTGTGTCGAACTTGTAGTGTCGTTAAAGGTGTCCGTTCATACATGCCTCTGTAGTCGACATTTACGGAGGGCATTAATGTTACGTACAGCCGTTCAGCTCACTTCAGCTCGACATAGGCCGGCTCTGGGTTTAGCCGCCCACAAAGCTGCCCACATTCAGGGCAGGTTTCTATTCAATGTTTCCCACGATCATAGATAATCACCCAATCATCACCAACATCGAGAAACAGCAGGACTTACGATCATGTCTACAGGATTCTTCGCCTGTTCCCTCACTCGAATTTTTGGATTTGATTTATAATGTGGTTTTAAATCTGCTTAAATTTGACAATAAAAGCTTAGTTTTTCAGGCACTTATTATAGCGATCTTCGGGCTTGAAGAGGATCAATGGCTATGCATCGTGGCCTATCGGACAAATTCAACGCCAACATTCGTGATCTAAAGAACTTGGGAACCGTCGCGCAAAAAGCGCGCTGCATGATCGTGCAGGTGCTATTGAGAAAATTGGATCCAGCAAGCTAAGCAAGGTGGTAGGAAGTTCTTGTAGATCCGACTCTTGTAAGCCACATTCCTACCTGGCCGAATTTTTGAAGCAGTGTTGCAGGACTTTGAAAACTACCAAATTTCGCTACGGCAACTTATACGCCGAACGTGGGCAAGGTAGGCAAGAATACACATTTGCATACCAGACGCTCAGCATTTGTTGCAACCAATTTTATTGTCTTTATCTCTGCTGATTGTAATTATCTCAGCTGATGCTGATCACGCCATATAGTATTGTCCCAAATTTAAAAATATGGGTCTATCGATTCGTTTTAATGCAGTAAAGGAACTTGATTATTTCATAAACTACCTTAGGCCGTCAAATGGGGAATTGCAGCTCAAGTAACTGCCGTACTTTCGATTAAAAGCACCACACCCTTCTCCACCTTGGCAATCGTCCACCAGTTCAAATGGTCTCTTCGTCGTCAACTCATAGCACTGAATCCACTGCCACACCTTCTACCGCTTCGGCACTTATAGCCCAGGATCTCAACCATGATATTGTACGACTAGCTACAGCAATTGCCCTTGTAAAAATTCGTTCCGGAGTCTTCGAACCTTGTCGTGCCTTACTCGACTCCGGTTCACTGCTCCATTTGGCGATGCCAACTTTTCTTCAATCGTGTACGTCTAAATACTTAACGTCCTTGGCATCGGTTACCGCCTCTAAAATAGCTGATCGGCAACATAGCTTCAATAAAGACATTGCGAACTGGAACATCCCAAAAAGAAGGCTCCCAGACATACAGTTTTATAAACCTTTTACGATCTTCTGTGCGTGGGACAAGGAAAGCTACTTCCAGGATTGCCACTAGCCCATAAAAGGCGTTAAGGTTGGCTGGTGGACCCCCATGATGTGCTCTCTGTGTACCTTATACAACTATTGAACTCAATACCTTGGATGAGCGACTTGATACTCCCCTTAAGCGGTTTTGGTTTGTCGAGAATTGCACAGAGAAAATTATTATGATGCCCAACTTATCCACTGGCGACTATTCTGTTCAATTGTGGGTGAAACTTACTTTAGATATTCTTGGTGAATCGTACCAACAAGCTATTCGGAGATTCTTGAGGCAATTAGCCCGTCGACCAACTTTGAAGACCCGATTGGCTGCATTTATTAAAAAGACCCTTGCCTTAGGGCACATTTCCGTTATCTTTGCTGATTCAGTTGATCTCTGCCCATACTTTCTTCCCCATCACTGTGCAATGAAAGAAGATAGTACTACAACCAAGCTTCGGGTTGTATTCAATGAATCTGCATCTACGTCGCCCAAATATTCATTTTACGATGTGCTGATGTCTGGTCCCGTAATTCACGATAAGTTCACAGGAGATATTATAATAATAATACTACTGTGATGTAAAACCCACATCTTATTTGGCTGTAATAACTATGCATCACTTGGTCGTAGTTAAGCAAGCAACCTTTACATTTGGTTCAGAATGACTCCGTTGCGATTTTTACGTCGATGACCCTATTTCCGTCACTAGCTTTCAGATGTTTCTGCTAGTCTTAAAGGTGTTGCGGAGGAGGAAAAAGAGTATCGAAGATTGGTGAATTTATGTAGTATAATACACTTAATATGATTACTGTGCCGAATATGGAGCTATGTAGAGCGAACGAAACAAATGGCATGGCGTTATGTGCACTCTGCTATAAATCCAAGAGTCCTACTGTCTCGAGGGGCTCTACCTAACGAATTGTACGAGTCTTCACCATGGTTTTATGGTCCTGACTTTGTTTGTGCTCCAAAAGCTGACTGTCCTGCCACCATATTGACTAAGAAACCGATTCTTGGGCTTCGGCGTAATGGGCTGCTGGTCAAATCACGTAACCTTGTATATGTCTAAAAGTTATCTAAGAATAATCGACGCACTGGTCTTCTGATCTCTGATGTTTGCAACGGGACTCAGTTGGATTTTCAACTGAAAAACTCTTTTATGGATTTTGATGTTAACTTTGGCTCATTAGTCACTTTCATGAAAGCAACATACACACTGGACCTCGAGCTTATCTGGGACTGATTCGAGCTAAATATATCCCCTCTCTCCCATTGATGCATCAGATGCTTACGAGCCAAACCTCGAGTTTTGGAGCACAGATTGGCGGACTTGATGAAAAAGTGACTTGATGGATCTCATGCATTGGAAATTACAGGAGTAGACTTTTGCGTGCCATTCTATTCATTCAACAAACCAGAAACTCGCAACAAAGCTACCGTAAAGTGCAATAAATGCTGTCCATCTAAAACTTGTAACAGATCTCTCAACTATAGGATTTCTATGCAAGCTTAAGCGCTTTATGCTCAAGACAAAGGTCTCGCCAAATTTAGTCAAACAACGCAAAAAATTTTGTGGGCGCCAAAAACGATTTACTAGATATGAAACAGCTTTTCTGAGCAATACTCATCAGAAAGCTCTCTTAGGCTTCTGCTTGGCCGAGACAATTGATTGGTAAAAGCAGCAGTAAAGACGGCCAAACACCACTTCTACCGCGGTATAAGTCCTTTAGTTCTTGCCTTTGATAAGCTCCGTTCACTCATCTGTCACATCACTGTCGTTACTAATTCCAGACCTCTAGTCACAAATTTAGAGAGCCCAGATAATATAGATGTTTTAACTCCGGGGTATTTCCTGAATAGCGGACCACCCGCGTCCTCCATCGAGCCTGATGTAATAAGTATTCACTACAATCGTTTACATGGTTGGCAGTTGGAAACAAGAATACTTAACATTGCTGCAACAGGGCTCCAAAGTGCGCACTCCTAAGCCTAGCTTGGGGGCAATGAGGAGAGCCGAAAGAAAATGTTGCTTGGGCTCAGCACCGTCAAATAATTTCATTTCTTTTCATTATTTACATAACTTCAGCAGTTCATATTCATGGAATAAAAATATTTGACTATCTTAAATGTAAGATGAGATAATTAAAAGAAGTACACATGGTGTGTTGAAGCATAACAAATTCAGTAAACAAAAATCAATGGATGCCTTTCGATATTTAAAGTAATCACTATTTAATAAGATTAGCAATAACTTACTGTCACCAGGCCGCGACCTCTGTCGGAGCAGATACCAATGTTAAATATATAAGTTAAGATTTTGTAATAACAATAAGCGCACCGTATCAGTTTGTATACACTTGCACAGCAGTCAGCTTTCGATCATAAATTGTCTTTTGCATTAAACGCACTATAGGCGACAAGAAGTATTGTCTCCTTAAAACACATGTTTTATATATTAATATGCCCAAGACCGTCGTGAAAATGGACTTTATTAATTCTGCAAATTGTGTAAACCATCCATTTGTTTGCACGTGTTGGGTCGTATTTCGACTAACAACTATGTGCATATTTGTTTCATTTGCTTATCCACCAGTCGTTGAACCTGGTAGGCTACACTGTCTTATATGACGCAAATAATCAGGATAAGCCAACTGCTTAATATCGATCTTGACTTCAGTTCATTAGGCTGAATTAATTTTGAAAATTAGTGTAAAGAATGTCATCATACGTCACAGTATCGGCCGGCGAACCGATTGATTCTAAGATTTAAAATTTGAAGAACTTGTCGATACGCGTGGGAAATTATTTTTTAATACAGGAGGGGATTGGGGTCTTGCGCACAACTATGTTCGCGGTCGTATTTTACCTTTAAGGAGACCTTACAGTTTTGCTAATGCATCTGGATAAAAACCTTAATTTCGTATTTAGTGTCAAATTCATTTAAATTTTTTAGGATAGCAACGAAAGAACTTATGGTAAATACGTGAACCACTTTTGTGAACCGACGCGTTGCCGTGAATGGAATTTACTTGAATCGATCGTCACCCTATAACGCATGTCGCGATCTAACTCTTGTTGAATTCTTCGAAAATTGCCACACGGTGGCGTATAAATGTTTTGGTTACATTAAAACAGAAACCAATGGATCTCCTCGATCCAAGAAAATTCAGAAAAAACATTTTTTTTTTTTTATATACTTTGCTTTTATTTACTGAATCTTCTCTTAACTATGAGACTAACAATAAGTTTTCAAATCATTTACTAACAGTTCAATTGGACGCTAGAGTCTATCACTGGGTTGGTAGATAATTACGACGAAGACGGGATCGACTGCACAACCTTGTTAAATCTCTCGCGAGATGATTGGGGTGCGAAGAGAGCTTGCCATAGTACCATAGTGCCATAGTGTTCAGCTATTACATCTCTGACTGGTTGAATTTTCAAGTCTCTTTGTATGTTGTCGTTTCGAACATACCACGGTGCCCCGGTGATGGTTCTCAATATCTTTGAC
>SCDZ01001202.1:0-13177 GCA_004143845.1 Drosophila lacertosa | reverse complement strand
TATAATATATAATATATAATATATAATATATAATATATAATATATAATATATAATATATAATATATAATATATAATATATAATATATAAAATATAATATATAATATATAATATATAATATATAATTTTCAACCAAAAAAAACTACTAAAAAGATGCCGCAGCTTATTGCAACCAACATTTTTAAATAGATTTTTTGAGTAAAAATATTCTTTTAATTGTTTTGTAGCTCCAACCTGTTGGGCAACAACCAATTATAATCGTTTTGGAGTGGGTTCCACTTGTTTTGTAGTCAGTTATGGCATAGTTGTGGTCCATTCCGAGTATTTTTTTCTAAGATAGCTCATAGATTCTCTATACCACTCATCTAGAGATACTGCGCTAGTGGTTGCATGACGTTTGAGGACCTATGTCGCCAACAATTAACTTATTTAGAAAAACAACACCAAGTATCGTTCTACGGTTTGTTAGCGAAGGAACTTTCAGAAGTAAAATCCTGTTTGAGTACGATGGCAAACTAAATCTCGTGAGGCAAAATGCAAAAACCATTCATCACTCTCAGCTACATATGTGAAGTGGCATAGCTTGCCAGACAGGCTATATATTTACCCCACCGGATCAGTGGTTTGCCATCAATTTCTATATATTTCTCTTTATATTTAACCTAAATTATAATTTTCACATTCATATGTTAATTTTGTTAGTATAAGATTTAGTTTAAGACTTATATTAACATATACATTTCTTTTTAACTACTCCTATCAATTTTGGCCGTAGATCCTATTACATCACTGACAAAACTCGCTGTGAACAGGGGCATAGCGGGCCGGACTGGCAAATAAACCCCCATCGGGTCGGTAATTTTATTAGAAATATTTATATTTTTTTTTTAGGCTTTTGGCAAGTAATCTTTTTCTGTTTATATTCTTTAAATTACTTGAGTTGACACTCGTAAAGTCAATCGTTTTTAAATAAATAATTATATAATATAATAAATTATACGGTAATTTGAGGAGGCGAGGAGGTGTTAGAAGAGGGAGGGATCATAAACAAGACAAATACAACGAACAAGATGCGAGAGAACTTTTAAAGGAATAATCTCAGCATCTTTACTCGTTGTAAATTGAAAAATGTATATATATAGAGTAGGAATTGGAAAGCACTTCACAATCAGATATTGTTGAATTTAACCAAGTTTCGGTGAATGCGCCAATATCTGATTGAAAGGAAATCCTATTCAAAAAAATTGGCAGAAGCCGTCTAACATACTAAAATGTTTAGAAAATATCGGAAGTTATTAGTGTAAGGATGTATCCGAAAGGATGACAGGCAACTGCTAATTTCGGCTTTTATGCTTAAACTCAATTACAATCATATGATCAGGCCAAGATTTTGGATCACAAATGATTGCGAACGAGTCACGCGGAACATTTGTTTTAAAAGAAGAAAGTTCTAAGGGAGTGCAGAAATTAATCTTCCTAACTGTGACTCTAGAATAAGTTTTGCTAGCAATGAATTGATTTCTCGATGGATACCAATGTGTTTTTCTATATAATCCTGATTGTACAAATAATGTTATTAAGGAGTACAGAATCATTTAAAGACTAAACCTAGCCGACAATTTCGATTCTTATGGAATTTGTACTCTGTTGAGGAATATAAAGATTGACAATTACAAGTGCAGTGGCCAAGGGCTCGCATTGCCAATCAGTTTACAACCTCAAGATTGGTCTATGACCTCCGACAATTTTTTTACAAGGCCACCAACTTGAAGCTGAATTACAATATTTATTTGAATTTTAACCGTTCTCCTTATATAGTTTGAATGATTATCTGCTCTCGCCCTTTCCTATTTTTAATGAAACTGGCTTACCCTGTCAATTTATCTACCAGGTGCCTCATTTCCATGCTACATTCAAAAAGAGTTATCAATTTTAGCAGCACCTTCTTCGTTAAACAGAATAATGTTCATAAAAAATTATATTTGTATCATTAGCTTTCTTGATGAGTATTGCAAAGAATAGCAAATAGCTTGTTCTTGACCTAGCATTGAACTAATTTATAGGATGCTTACTTGAAAATAATTAAAAATTTAAAAGCATACAAAATTGGCTTTAAATGCGATATGCGATACTCAGAGTTCTTACCTGTCCCAAAAATGTTCTTTTGAGTCCTCAACGAGAAATGGCTTAAGGGGATAGCTTATTTCGTTACCCATGTATGAATATGACAGATACAAGCAGGTTAGAACTGATGCTTGAAGATCAGATTCCTTGGTTTCGTCTCCATTAACAAGCTCGCGTACTAACATGTATACAAAAACAACATTTGCTGGGTTGATAAATGCCACGTCCTGAAAACAATTTACAAAGTTTAAATTATTTTAATATTTAAAAAAATAACATAAAACCCCATTGATTTCTTAACCAAATTAAATTAACGATAAATCAACTACGTTTCAAAATTTAATTTAACGGTACAATGAAGAGCTTAGGTGTAGATTGTCATTTTTTTCTTTATAATATTTGCTGAGACTAGATTGTAACTTAGAGGCTGTAAAGATTGATTTTAATATATGCATTTTTTTATTTAAAATTTAAAATGGATTTCAGGTTATTTTACTATACGATATAGAAAAAAAGAGAGGCGTCTAATACTAATCGAAAGGTTTTGAAAAACCAGTGTTCATAAAAGGTTCGAGCTGAACTTGTAAAAATATTAAACTGAAATCATCGCACCAACGCAGCAAATAAATATTATCCAATATAAGCCCAAACTATGAAATATGATATAATATTAAAAACAAATAAATAGAATAAAAGAAGTACAGTGAATTAGTAAGCTTAGCAGAAATGTACTATAACTTTTCAATTAGAATGAGCAGCTGAAAAATCCAGTAACAACGTAAGTAAACAAAATATTACGTTAAATATTAAGCGCTTAAGCCGTGAAAGAAATATAAGTATACATAAAATAATACGTACAAAATAATATATATATAAAAATATATATATTGGGTTATTTCGTTTGGCTATTTCGTCAATAAGGGTTTTCTTAAGTTTGGTTAGCTGTGCAATATTCAGAAGAAAAAACCATACAAAGCAGCGATGGTAAATGAAGATTGGTAGTTGATGTTTACACTTGCACAGTATCACAGGAAACTATTAGATTATTGGTTAACAAGGGGTTTTATAACATTATATCAAACCAATGCGACATAGCACATATCCAACCAGTCAAGCTACTCTATTTCTTATAAACAGAAAAGAATTTGAACAAATGATCAATCATAAAAATATCTGATTTATAACATTAACACAGAAGAAGCTGGAGAAATTGTCATTTAAAAATATATAAGATCTTGTTGGACTTAAAAATGCTCAAGCATATAGGTGTCCCAGGAAAGTGTTACGGTTTACCAAAAGAGCTTGGAATTCTTGGAATTATCTGTGTTATAGGCTAAATCATAACATCGCCTGAAAAAAAAGGCATTAGATAGTTCTTGCCCTTGTTATAATTGCTTTTTATGATACTTTTTAAAGAGGTTTTCTACTATCGTTATCTATATCGTTGTCATAAGAAATTTAAAGGAAATCACCACAATTCTTTGGGAACCACAGAAGGCACCAAATTAATTTTACTGTGTACAAAAATGTTCCGATGATGTATTGGCAGATACTATGTCAAAAAGATGAGTGGCATTTGTGGAAAAAGACAGAGCAATTACTAAGCTTTCACTAATGCACTTATCAAAACACATGAACAAAACTTAGTAACGGAGACCATAAGCATAACAGAATCCATCAAGAATATCAGGAAAATATGAAACAATAACAGCGTGACAATTTTTTTCCTTAAAAATGGATCACTTAGTATCACTCAGCATCTCAAAACTCAACTACAAAGTTTTTTACACAGACACAATATATTCCAAAAACTCTCACCTTAAATAATTGATATTAATATTGCATTCATATATGGTCTACAACCAAAGTATGTGATTTACCTTAATGGTGCAATATTTGGCGTATCAAGCTTTAAAATTGATGGAGATATGTCGATTTTTTCGACGATGCAGTCCAGAAATAGCTAACAATTTTTTTAGTTTCTATGGCGCGGGTATAAGCATGTTATTTTCGAAGTTTCATATCTCTAGCTTTAATTGCTTTTAATATTGCTTTTGCTATTGGGAAAGACAGTATAGACTGTGCACAGCCAAATAAACTTTCAAAAACATAGTAAAAAAATCCTTTTATCGACACAGGTGACCAAAGAAGAGATATTCTTCCTGTTTCGACCACCCAGGTATGATTTATCTATATCAGCATTAGAAATTCTTTCCCCCAAGATATTTTATAATTTGAAACTTTGGCATTAACTCATATATAAATATATTTGCATATGAATTCTTGAAAAGTCTTACTATAACTGAATTTATTTCCAATAATAAAATTATTAGCAATGTTTTTTCTCATATGACTTTATATTCAGAACTTTAAAGAACTACGCCTTTTCCAATTTTTACCGTTGAACCTAATATCGTAGCTCTGCGGACATTAACTAACTTTCTAATGCTTACTTAAATGTATCTTTTTAACGACTCTCAAACATTGCTAAAGATATCAACTTATAATTTCAGTCCAAATTTACAAGGTTTATCCTTATTTTACAAACAGAGATGTGAAATACTTTGTTGATATATATACATATATAGTTTATATATATATATTGTTGTATATTGTTGTATACAGTTAATACATTATATAATAATATTGTAAAGTAAATAAACAACTATTGTTATCTTTCGACCAATCATATAATGAGTGTTTAAGCTTGAACATATGGATACATTATAAATGAAAATTAAATAACAAAATATCGACTCAGATATTGAAGTTGGATATATATATTTAATTTACACTTGTAGAAAGCCATTTTAAAGGGGATCAGAGCATATAAACACCGATTCAAATAATACAGACTTACACTACGCTTTAAAAATATATTAGGTTATACGTATTAGTCGAAAATAATGTTGACTAGGATAAAGCGCTTATAGTGACTCAGTTTTTGACTCTCCTGCTCGGGCACTTTAGACATCTTACTTGTTAAAATTGTGAGTATCAGCTCCAAAAGGTCGGGTTTGGAAATTTAAATCTAAAGGGGAATATAAATTTTTATTGGCAGTGCTGATTTATCAATAGCTTCGAAACGAAAATTAAATCTTCGATAAATGTTGAAAATCATAAGAAACTGATTGGATTTTTAAATAGCTTGCTTTAAAGTGCATTTGAATTTCGTTTAATTTAAGCCGCTTTAAAATAAAACTCTTACAATATTGTCTATATACAAATCCATAACTAATTTACATTTATAGATGCTCATTTCAAAACTTCATTTAATGGAACAATATCAAAAATTCTATTGTTAGTCCCAAATATCTTCTGTTGTTTTATAACGTCACCTCAACGAATGGTTAAACATAATATTATTATTTATATTCATACTACAAATATACTAGAAATGTTAAAAAATACACTTGCAATAGTCAAGGGGAACGAGACGCTCTAATATTTGAACAAAAGATTGATACAAATGTAAGCTGCCGATGATTAAGTAGTTGGTCTAAATAAGAAGGTAAACGAGAATATTTTGGAATTTTGAACATAAAATTTATATTCAGAAGATTGCGATTATTCATATGTTAAGTAAATAAACAATTTTTTTCCAAAAAACAAACCCCTTATTAAATGTGCACAAATATGTGGATTGGACCTCTTTAATCTAGAATATTTACCAATTTGGTGGTTATTTTATATGCTGTGTGTATTACCTAACTTAAAAGTACCCACATTAATAATGTGCAATGCACTTACCTGCCAGCCTTGCAGTAATAAGCTCCGATCAACAGCTCTCAGCCACATAACCGCATCTCCGGGATCAAAGTTGTTCAGTCTTTGGCATCGATAATGTAAAAAAAGACCTAAGCATTTTAATAGCTCTGAAGTAGATGCCTGCAAATATGACATCAGTAAAAATAAAATCGGATATATCTTCAATATCCAAAAGTTACCTGAATAACAGTTTTACGCGGTATATGATTTTGGTTAGTATTCTTAATTTGTATTGAAGATATCTGCAACTGCTGGGGCAGGCTCAAAGCTAATGGTTGTTTTTGAATTAATTTATTATGATTGGTTATCGAATTTGTGTTATTAACTCTGCCCAGTTCTTTGGCTGTTGATGGCTTTTGCGTATTTGTTGAAGGGAAAAATGGAAGTTCCCGAATGATCTGACTTTGATAGTGGTGTTGTTGGTGGTGATGCTCTTCAATATGGTTACAGTGTAGCTGAATATTTTTATTTTTATCGGAAGATGACGAATACGAAGCCTCTAAAAGCTGAGCCTTAAAGCATGTTGATGGTAAATTTGCACATTTATTCTTATTTTCAACTTTTTTCTTATTATGGGAAGTAGAAAGTTTTTTCCAAGATAGAGCATTAATAAAAATTGAATGTTTTTTTAAGCTTTTTTCAATTGAACTTTTTTCTGATATAGCTGTTGTATTTTCATTATGAGCATCCAAGTCATTGTTGATTGTATCTTTTGATGAATATGTAAGGTTGTTAAAGTTGTGCGAGTTTATCTGTGTGTGCATATTAAATTGCATGCTTCCACAAGTATTTTGTTGTCCTGATCCATTCCTTGATATTTGATGTGAAATTGTTTTTTTATTTTCACGGTTTTTAGCATTATTTAACTGCTCATACGAAAAGTTATTTAGCTGTGAATCAATTGATCCCGAAGTATCATTTATTTTCTGAGTTTGAATTTCCGCTGATGGATTATACGGAAAATTTGGCTGTGACGAATAAACTGGATGTCTATCCCGTGGATTGAAACTCAAAACCGTGCCCATAATAACTAAAATTGTTTATAAAATTTACACAAATTTTAAATAAAATTTTCGAAGTATTCTTATATGTAATTAGTTGCACTATCTCTTTTGACAAAATGTTATAAAAATGTAAATAATATTGACCACTTTCATGTTCTTTAAAATAGGGTAATAAATTACCTGAATTTTTCACTTGTGACTAAAGAGAATTTATTGATTATCCTTTTGACAAATTAAGCAATTAGAAAAATTTGTGAGCGATAATTTTTCAGATTTAAAGTATATTAATTGTTAACTATTTTAATTATGAAAGTTTCTTTTTTTAAAATTTTTATACATAAATAAAGTTTTATAAGCTTATGAAATCACATTTAACTAGACAACTTCTGAAATATTTCTTAAATCGATTTATGTACTTGTATGGTATACGTAACCAACCCTTGCGTTCAAAATTGCTGAGCATGCTCAGTAAAAACATTTTACCCCTATTTTTATAGCATATCATTGGTTTTATGTGCTTAACACAATACTCAATATTGTCAACTATACTCAATATCAACTAATTATTAATGTTCATTCGGTAAACATTAAAAAATAGCTCCCACTATATTCAAACATTTATTGTAAACCTTCAGTTAGGTTTGAATAATTTCTTAAGTAGACGGTATACCCAGCTATAAGTACTTAACAAATTGCCAACTAGTAATTATTATTTAGCCTTCACTCGGGATTATTTTTTTTTAAATTCGAAATATTGTTTAATTCATTTACGCTATTGTAAATTTTACAGGAGGAAGTTTTTTTAGTAATTCTAGACTTTGTTAATTGGTTTTATTTGAAATGTAAAATATAACCCATTTTAAGTCTCATATAGCCCGCGTTAAGGTTTCATTTGCGCAAATTACACCTTTTTTTGCGCCTACGTTATTTTCGGAGCTAGTCTTTCCTGCAGCATTGTCAAAAAATGTCGTTCACGTTTAATGATTTTTATAGAATTTTATTTAGAACATTGTATAATTTCCAATTTAAAAAATCTGAAATTTCTATGGATATGCATTAATATGGGAAAGAGTTGGTTCTTGCACTTCTAATAATTGTATGCCACACTTCAGGGATCATTGTATGACCTGTCAACAAATATGTAATCTTAAAAGATTCAACATATAACGATGAATTTGAAAAATTGGAAATCATGGTCAACATGACCTTATTACGATTTTATATGTAATCTTAAAAGATTCAACAAATAACGATGAATTTAAAAAATAGGAAATCATGGTCAACATGACCTTATTACGAATTTGTCCTGCGCAACTATCACATTACAAACTTATTTCCTTCGAAAGTTTCTTCACTTCAAACTCTGAAAGAACACAAAAGCAAAAAATGGCAAAGATTCAACTCAGTGATAAAATCAACGCCAGTCGCGCGGTTTTCTTATCCATAATTAAATTTTTTTGCTATCGAGCAACTCCTGTTTCCGTTAAGCTTTCATCTCAAATCAATTTGCATAATTATTTTCAAGTTGGAAGACTCAACTTCTTGAACCAAAGCCAGAGCTGATGGCAGGTGTTAAGAACATATCGAAGAGAGAAAGTCACAGATTTTTTAGAGCCTGAAATTAATACTCTTAATATATCTGTTTTGTATTTCTCGCTAAGACATAGTACAGTTGTTAAGTTTTCTTGACACAGAATCGATAATTTCATGTTCGCGTTGTGAGCCAGGTTAACTTTAGTTGTTTCCTTACTTGTGCGTTGTTACTTAATTTGAGGAGACTTGGTTTTTGAATTGTGATTTTTGAATAGGTGTTTATTCTTTAAATTAATCTAAGGCTATGTACAGAAATGTAGAAATATACAAATATAACATAAAAATCATGGTCGAAAACCCATACACTCCAGCTTCAATAGTTGATCTGAACAACAAGAAATCAAACAACAAATATACAAACGTTCAAAACAGATTATTAATAATAGACGATCTTCATTGAACTCGCTAAAATGGTTAGATCCCAAAAATTCTAACGAAGCTCGGGACCCAAATGGAGATTGGTAATGGATTATAAGAAACTTAAAGAAAAAACTGTTATAGATAAATGTTCAATTCCCAAGCATAAGCGAGTTGAATTATTTTCATCCCTTAAGCTTGCAATTGAACTGGATCCCAACGATATGCTAAAAACAGCATTTATTGTATTTCCGCTCATTACGAATTAAATCTTTTCTGATACATCTCGGTTACTATAGACTTACTTAATTTTGCGATAATTACTAAACATATGTCACAGCAGTTGACGAGTTTAAAGCTAGTCTAGGTGAGTGCCTTTATATCTTTGCATTTTTTAAAACACGCCTTAAAGAGCCTTTGTTAAGAAACGCTTATTATAGTCGAACTTTATCGGACACTGCAACTAATTATTCGGTACTTGTATAGGAATGTAAGCTATAATTTGGGCTATAAAACCACGATAATTAAGGTAAAGGATCTAATTCCAAGATAGAAAGTTTAAGATTGCTTACTTACTTACTTTGAAAAATAAATAAATGAGAAATATTTCATATCCTGCCTTCAATCTAAGAAAAATTTTGAATATACTTAAGACTATTTGGAAACAAAACAAGCCTAAATCAGAGAGCATTGCTAGACCAAAAATTATTCTCTCAAAAACTATATAGTTATTAGATGTATCAATTTTTAAGCCGACCTCCTTGAAGATTTAGCTCAAGAACACGAAATTAGAACATACCAAGTTAATAAAAAAAATTATAGAACTAAACGAAGCAGTAAAACAATTAAGAACATCAGTTTCAATCATCAATTCCCTAAGATGTGGACGAAAATACGGCAGACGATCAATTGTTGCGATGTCTGCCAGACGTTAAAATATGACAGTCAAGCAGCTGTAGATGGGCGACCTCCCTTTCCGTTCACTCGTGGGATCTATATGAACACTACAAATAACAAAACAAATGACTCTGATGCGGTTTAATCAGCATTCCGCCAGGCTTCAAGCTGCACGGTTGAACCAAACGAAATGCGATCCTGAAGGCCAATCTGACGTGCGTAGCGCAAGGCCTCAAATTAAGTTCAAAAGTGCAGTACCGAGAGCTGACTGGCTGATGTTCGTTCGCTACAACGAAAACTCAGCAGAGTGGGTTAGGAGGAATTTCCGACACATTCAGGGTGCCAGGTCATTTTGGGGCACATCGGTGATCAAAACGACTTCAGCGTCGACCAGTGGGGACGGTAGTGCAGCGTACCACGATGGTTTTTATGCTGGATCTGACCCAAATAGTGGACGATGCCTCTCAGCCGACAGTGGTGCAGACCGGTGGAAAGATGTGGTCCTATTACAATATATTATTACCAGAATGATCCTAAAGTCAGCACCGAAGGAGTGCACTCACAATGCGCCGGCTGTCACTATCGCTGTATCACCAGTTACGGCTATTTCTAATCCGACTTGCTGCTTTTTCAACCAACAGCATGGCTGATGGGCCTGCCATGGTAAGCCATGCAGGAAGGCCTTCGGCGGCAGTTCTCAATCGGAGCCGGCCGTGATACTGTCCACTGGTAAAATCCGCTAGTCTAGTCAGTGTGCCGGCTCGTGGCCTGCAACGTCGGCTGCCCTATACCCCATATCTTCACCGAAGAAAACATCGGCCTGGCTCGCCACCAGGAGCCTTTGTTTACAGGTGGCCAAGTCCGTGGACTAACCTGCGGCTCTTGCAAGTTGAGGGGGTGGAGCGCCCCGTCCAGTTATCCTTTCTGATGAACATTTTAGGCAATCTTCTCTAATCAACATTATTTCTTGCAATCTAGTTTCGTTTACCATCGAGGTGCGAACGATAGAAGGGTCAATACAAATCGTAGTGGTGGGCGCATATTTTTCTGGTGATACCGACATGGCACCGCCGTTGGAGGTCCAGCAGCTCGTCGATTTCAGCTATAAGACAGGCAAGCAGCTTGTTATCAATTGTGATGCCAACGGTTACCACACTATTCGCTGTAGTAGTGATGTAAGCAAAAGTCAGTACCTTTTCGAGTATCTTTTGTAGGCAAACTTTTACCAATGCAATTTTTTTATTTATTTTTATATATTTATTTATTTGAAACAGTTGACTTTGCGAGTGTCAACTCAAGTAATTAAAAGAACATAAATAACAAAAGATTACTTTGTAAAAGATAAAAGAAAATATAAATAATTCTAATAACATTACCGACACGATTGGGGTATTTTATTTGCCAGTCCGGCCAGCTATGCCCCTGTTCACAGCGAGTTTTGTCAGTGATGTAATAGAATCTACAGCCAAAATGGATAGGAGTAGTTAAAAAGAAATGTATATGTTAATATAAGTCTTAAACTAAATTTTATACTAACAAAATCAACATATATAAGTGAAAATTATAATAAAGGTTAGATAGAGAAAGATATAAAAACAGATGGCAAACCACTGATCCGGTGGGGTGAATATTCAACCAGTCCGGCAAGCTATGACCCTTCTCATAAATGAAATGAATTGTGCAAGGCGTAATCCGTTGTGCACGTAGACAAAAGAAGAGGACAGTAGTTTCTAGTAGGTCGAAACGGGACAAAGAAATTTAGACGACCTAAAAGAAAAGGTGAATCTATGTCGCCAACAATTAACTTATATAGAAAAACAACACCAAGTATAGTTTTACGGTTAGAAGTAAAAGGCTACTGGAGTACGATGGTAAACTAAGATTGGTATCCCAGGTTAAACCACGTAAGGCAAAAAGCAAAAATTGCTTTTGAACGGATTCTATCCGATCCTGATGAATTTTATACTGTGGACTCCAAATGCATGACCAGTATTCTAGGATTGGACGTACCAAAGATATGTATAGGATCGTTAAACTCTTTTGACCACCGTTTAATAAAACCTAGGACTCCCTTAGCTTCGTTTACGATAGTGGATATTTTGTTTTTTTTTACTTTTTTATCAAGGAGAGATTTCTCAGCTTGAGCGTATCAGACGTGTTTTTTGTATTCGTCAACTTTTTATTTATATTTTTTGACTAATTAGCTATCTTGTGAATTTTATATTTTAAAGCAATTTAAAGTTACAAGCTTTATTATTTTGTGCAAGTTGTTCTTCCGCTGTGAGTGTAAGTCATTTAAACTTATATTATATTTTAATTTAATTTTAACAAACGCGGCGTCAGTGCTGTGCTTTTGTTAGTGTCTGATCTTGATTCCGTTCCGTTTGCGTTTCGTTTTGCCTAACATTCTCTTCGTGATTGTGCTTGTTTGTTTACATTTGCACCGAGCTCTCGAACATTTTTTGTTATTGTTTTGATCGACAGCATTGTTTGTGTCAAAATCCGTCTTCTCGAGAGTTTTGCTTGCGTGTTAATGTTTTTTTTTTTGTCTCTGCGCCGTTATTTTTCTTTGTCTGCTTTGCGTTTTGCACCAATAAGTAACCCAATATTATTAATTTTAAGCAAGCAGAAGATTCCGCACCACCGCAGTTTGTTAATTGCTGGTTGTGTGAGAACATTATGCATACCAAATGTGCGGCCATTAATGGGCGTGATACCGACAAACTCGCTGCCATAGCGAAGAAGGGCTGTGGTGCAATTCGTTGGTCATGCCCGGTATGCATCGACATTCAAATTGATTTCTACCGAATGTATAATTCGGTAAGATATCAGTTTTTAAAATTGAACAATGTTGTTAAGAAGCTCACCACTGACTGTGATTCCAGTGTTGAGCTTCATAGCAATTTTAATTTTGTTTCTCCTCCGAAACGTCGGCTGGAGCACCTCAAAAACAACCCACCCAATATTGGATACGCCTCAACTTGTTGACTCATCTCCAATGTTGTCGCTATCCCCCTTCCCCTTTTTTACACACTTGGCGGCTGCCAATCGTGCCTGTTGTTGTGTCTGTACCGGTCAACAATGATAACTTCCGTGTTGTTAGTTGTCGCACAGGTAAATCCTCCCGAACTCAACTTCAAACTACTAGCAGCACTGCTACCTCTACCCCTCCTGTGCCAATTCTAAATGTTGTTGCGCCTCGCAAGCAAGTGTTTGTGTCAAGGCCTTCCTCTGACACTACAAGTGAAGCCGTGGCTGCATTTATTGCTAACAAAACATTTGCTAGAGTCACAATTACGAAGTTTAATTTCTCCACTCCCCGAGAAATTTCTTCGTTTAAAATTAGTGTTCCTCGTGACTCGTTCTCAATTATTTGCGATCCCAAATTTTGGCCAGATCACATGATTGTGCACGAGTTCAAGCCTAAAAGCCGAA
>SCDZ01001201.1:0-12188 GCA_004143845.1 Drosophila lacertosa | reverse complement strand
CGCACTCTCGGTCTCTATGCGCAAGAGTTCGTTCGCGGGTTGGGGGTGATAGACCGCGGCCGATCTGATTTTGCATTATTGATATTTTCGGTTGGCGCGGCGACAAAAGAGAAGTACGCGTTATTTCGTTGCAAAGAGAGCCGACGCTCGTCTTGCTCACGTTTCTGGTGGCTAAGCCTATCTTTCTGACTTATTTAAGCCGAGGCTTAGTTTATTAATTTGGTTACTAGTTTATTGGTATTTATTATTCACTTTATTAATTGAATTCCGTGATTTCATCACACTAAGCGTCTTTTCGCGATATTTAATATTTGTTTAAAGAATCTCTCACTGCACTGTTGAGTTTCAGCATTGTTTTCCCGGAGCACAATAAAAATCACGTCTGCGTGCGACGAAGACTGATTGCAATAATGATTCACATAAAGTAATGGTAAAAAAACCGTTTAACAGACACGATACGATGCTCAACTGTGTTTGACTTTTGAATCTTATCTTGAAACTGAGCAGAGCTCCAAGCTAAACGGATGTTATGTTTTGCAAAGGAATGTGTCAATTGAATAGCTTACATAATGAGACTAAGTACGGCTAAAGAATAAACTTATAACAATTTACATACATACATACAACTGATTGGAGGAACATCAAAGTTGCATAGATTTCAAATCGTATTGTAGGCGATTATTTTGTTGTTATCAGTCTACAACCAAATCAATATAAGCATCATCTGCATTCATAAGTATTTGAGTTTAAGATATAATAAGAGTAAAAAGTAACAAAGGTCCAAGTTGACAGCCCGGAAGTGAGCCTGAAGAAACATGAGCCACCTTTGAGGTATTTGAGTTAGGGATCTTCCCTTTAAGTAGGAGAAAGTCCCAACAAGAATAAGGGTTAAAAGCGAATATGCTATGTTTATGCATTGTGTTTAAAGTCAAAAGCTTTTCTTAAGTCGGTGTAAGTGCCATCAGTTTGCGTGAAGTCAAACAAATTAGTTAATTTGACTAGCTGTTTACCGAACCATGCTGGCATAGGTGACAACTAATTTGAAGAGTTAGCAGCATATCGTCGTAGTAATTATATCAATTATAGCTATTTCGTATTTTATTTTTATCAGGCTAACTGCTTATTGTTGATTGAGTGCTTCTTTCAAATAGTCTGAAAAACATCTAATTTAAGAAAAATATTAAAAAGATATTGTTGCAAAATTAATACAATAAGTATTTTTCCGAAATTAAGGTTTATTTTATCGCAGCGATGCGCGATGCAACTGACGAGACGATAGCGAGAATTGACAAATGCATAAGGCCATTAGCACCGAAAACGTCAATGCTCAGATCAAAGAGAGAGAAGGAGTGATAAGGTAATGATAAAGCGTGGGCAGCTTGGCCGTGATTACAACAACTTTAGCTTAGCATAAAGCAACTAGAATATGTACAGCGGGCAGCGCAAACAAATTATACAATAAAAGTGCGTTACTTTAAGCTGCACCACTGACTATTGAATATGTTAGCTTAGGTATATAAATTAAGCGGCTGCGTGACCCGACAACGAGAAATACAGTATATGATAGATTCAAAGATATATTATAAACAACTATCTTTAAGGGATAGGAAATTTTATAAGGCAAAACAAAGAAAGAAGTGAATTGGAAAGCAAAGAGAAAAAATAGAATCTTTACTTGCTTTTGCAATCCCAATAAGAATGAGGAAGAAAGACTTTACGACTAGCGGTCTAAGAATTGAAGATCAAAAGTTCTATTCAACCGATTATAAATCGAATCAATCCTAAATAACGAAAGGTCAAACATCCCATACCAAACTGAGGCAAACCAGAAGGTGCATAGACTACATTACTGATGACCTAACAAAATACGATGCTACAATCTATTATTTTGTTTTTGCATATTTTAATTGTTTTACTTCGCGGCATTCTTATCTAAAAGTCCTAATTAAGTTAGTAACAAAGTCAAGACTTTGAGAAATATTTTATAGCCAAGTCATATATTTTATTCTTAATGCTCAGTGTTATGAGAATTATCTTGCACTTTTCAAAAGCAATTCTTTAACTTTATTGAGATAAAGCTCAAGTCTTCTGCCCCGTCTTCATCTTTCTTGTGACTAAAAAAACAACCTGCACCTCTGATTTTTTAATTCAAAATTTTTGGAATATTATGGTTTGACCGTTTTGGTTTTTCTCCCTCACTACTCTCTGGGACTTCTTCCCATTAAATGGACAGAGCCCAAGGAGTTTTATTAATGTCAAATGCATCAAAGTCTGTTCAAGTATCTTCTGGAGTATCTCAGGGTAGTCATCTTGGTAATTTTGGTAAATAACCTCCTCTCGGTTATTACTTATGCTGATATGTACGATATTTATCGTTTATAAACATCAGACTTGCCTACAGAACAATTTAAATTCTGTGAAACTATGGTGTTCATCCAATCAGTTTTATTTTAAATTGTCAAAGTGTATGTTTATGACGTTTAGTCGTACTAAACCCCATTTAGTTCCATAGAAAAATTTCCTTTGCAACGTATACAGGTTGTTAAGGATCGTGGTGTTCTCATAGATTCTAAGATAAGTTATAAAAGACACATATTTACGTTTGTAAACAAAGCTAAGGCCGCAAAACAACGTTGTAAAACAACAATGTTTAACAGTTGACAAGGCATTCCGAACGGCTGATATCGGACTGCGTATTCTATGAGAATTCTCTCTTTTTTTCACTCTGATGTAAGTAACATAAAATTGTTTTCTTTATTGAAATGTTAATTAATATTTTGATAGGGATTATAATTTTAAAAAAACATAGCGTTAAAAAAGTATTTATGAAAAAAAAATTTATTTATTTATTGTACAATTATTTTTGTGTAATGAGTAATTTTAGAATACCAAACCACTGATTGGGCCGTTATTATATTAAGGCTTTTATAAACCTGAGAAAATTGAGAATTTGCAGCATGTTTTTCTTTAGTATGTTTTTGTTTGCGGATATAGTAGAATGATTGAAGCTGAGTTCAGGGTGCACCCTAACGGATACTCCCAATCTTATTTGCTTGTTGGAGAAAATATATAAGTACTTACAACTTATGAAAGAATTTTGGTATGCCTTATTGCTTACTTGTGTAAAATATATTTTTCACAATAACATTTTATTTAAAAATGTAGAGTTACTAAATGACACTTATTTGACTAAATATATAAACTGTTCTTCTTTTTTAATACGCGATACTTTTCTAGAAAGACTAGAATGTAAGCAGTATAAAACGAAATCTTTTTGTTTTTTACGTGTTTACAAAAAGACCCATGAAATGTCATGTTCTTAAAAATAGAAGTGTTTATTTTAAATTTAAAAAAACTAACAGAACTTTAACTAATCTTCAATTTACATGTTGTACATGTTTATAAGGGCTTAATAATTGGTTAAACAACAAAGGGAACAATTTATTATTCAACGTCTACGGCGCAGCATGGAATTCATGCGGACCTGACAACGTTTCAAATCATTTTAGACCATGCCTCATGAATCACTTGATAGAGATGGGCTTTTCTTGAAGAATTGACCAAGTCTACAATTCTTCTAACAAATTTTAATCGGATTTACATGCAGAGACTGCGCTAGCAATGGCAAACCAAGCGTTATATGGTTTACTTGTGTGTTTTGGATTATCGTCTTGAAATATCCACTCTAAAGCTTTTTCCCAATTGGGATTCGAGAACAGTGTATGCTTGCATATTTCCAAATACACCGGATTGTTCACGACCAAGTTAACCAAATAAATAGGACCAGTTCGCCCCGTTCGACGATATGGATTTTGGCAAACTTCAACCGTGCAGAAGGGGTACGTTTCTATGACTTCTCGTATTTTACTTCTTACTAATAAGTCGACGTAGCACTTTTAGAACACTAAGCGACTGGTTCAATTACTTTTTCTTCCATTAAGGGGGATACTGACTTGATGCTGGCTTGATCTTGCTGTACCGCATAATACGTCTATCCTCCAAAACATTCGATTTATGCTTAGGGCCTCGATTCTCAGCCTACCTTTGATAATTTATAGCATTGAGTACCATAGTAGCACTGCATCCAACTATTTTTTCAACAAGTTTTATATGTTTTGCCATGATTTCCAAGGCTGACTATATGATATCTCTTACTGAGCTATATTTCCTCTTCCCACTAAATATAAAATTAACGCAATTTCCGAAAAAAAAGTTTTTATTAACTAAGCGAATTAACTTTTAGCGATTTTTTTTTTTAAAAGGTTTGATTTTTCATTTATGTACTGAACAGTATATTTGTGTGCATACGCGGAAAGCAAAAAAATTAATACAAATCTATCCAGATTTTTTTGGTGTCTGCAGTTTACATTCCAAGCTTTTCAAAAATGTTTCTTGTTTAAGTTAAAAGACTAAAAGTGTCTTTCAAATAGTTCTGAAAGTTGTCAGATGCGACACTGCCATTAATTTAAACACAACTGTACCTATACAACTTACATATTTTTCGCGAAGTTCACTTACCTTCATATTACCCAGCCTCTTGGTTCTATCATTTACCAACAACTTTTTTATTAAGTCTTTAGCAATAGGATCCATGTGGCGTTCCCATTCAATTTTTCCGCTTAATATTTTTTCATATATGCCAAATGGTTGCTCATCATAAAAAGGCGGATAGCCCACGAGCATTTCATAGATAAGTACACCTGGAATTAAAGGTAGAATATTAAAATGAAATTTTGGCTGCTGTAAAACGTACCCAACGCCCACCAATCGACTGCCTTGTTGTGGCCTTTAGATTGTATTATCTCAGGTGCTATATACTCGGGCGTCCCGCATAATGTCCATGTGCGATCACGGAGTTTTTTAGCAAAGCCGAAATCAGTGATTTTTAAATGGCCATCACGATTGATTAACAAATTTTCGGGCTTGAGGTCACGATAAACAATTTGCAGTGAGTGCAAATATTCAAGAGCACAAACAATTTCTGCTGCGAAGAAATTGGCTAAAAAAGTGAAGGGAAAATTAACAGGATTTTTTTTTTTGTTTTCACGATAACTTACAAGTTTGACTTGTAAACTTTCCCGCATTGCGTAGATATGTGAACAGCTCACCTCCGCAAACATAATCGAAAATCATGTATAAATTGGAATCATCCTTCGTGGACCATTCCCTAGAGCAAAAATAAATTGACCAACGAATTAGTTAAGATACTTAATAATATGTCAAGCAATTCAAATAATAAACAGACTTTATAAAAACATTAAATAGACATTATATTCATGTATATGAATTAAGGAATTTGTTCCTTGATGGTCTCAAATTTATTTATTTACAATAATAACTACAGTTTACGGTTAAGCAAAAAATGTCGCTGCTGTTGTCGACAATGGTCTTATAAGTTCCATTTTTTCTATATCGATTCTCAACTTTCCGTTAAAGTTGTTGAGTACTATTGTTTTGCCCAATAGTTTTTCATAGTGCGGTACATGTTGACTGTTTATTGTATTGCAATTCGGAAGTATCGCTACTTAAATCTATTAAATTATTTTACTTACATATGGTCTCATCATTATGGGATTTCACAATGTTTTCTTATTTTTATTTTATTTATCATGTATAATTATTGAATGAACTTTAATAATATAGCAGCGCATATTTCGCTTGCAATTAAAGGTATGTTAATTAGGTATTTTACTACAATCAAGAACATAAGTTTTTTTTTTCCAAAATTTTTTTACTGTTTTAGAAGTGGAAACTAACTGTATTATTGAGTTTACTGTATTAGTTTTTGCCCAATCTATGGCATGAACAAGATTTATTAGAGCGTCTTAAAAAACTTGAAGCTTGAATTTAAATATCGATATTTTTATTTATTATTTCGTGGTCACTGTGGTTCCGCGAGCTGGTCAACCATTTCCACGGTCATTATCGCTCTAGCCGCTCTTTGAGGCGGTCTGACTCTGTCGAGATCATTTTTTAATTTTCCGACCTTGTATTCGAGTAATGGAAATAGCTGGTGTAAACCATTTATTGTATATGCCGGCGAACACTGAGTGTCTGTGGTTGTGAGTGTGTGTGTGTGAGTGTTTGTGTATGCTTTTTCAGGGATTTCGCCAAAATGGTAATTTCATCACTATGGTACTGTTGCATCAGCCTCTATTGGTTGTCTTAGCGACACCTCTGGGTGGTGCTTGGTTGTCCCATTGAGTATGGTATCGCTGTCGCCGAGCATGGTTTGGTGGTAAGCACAAAAGATGAAGTGGCGACTCAAGGCAGTTGTTGATCGAAACTCGCTGGGCTAAAGCAATGTCGGAACACAATAATAGATAATAATGGAAATCTTCCATTTTTCCTTTGAGAAGGGTAGTAAATGGATTTGCAATTTTAGCGTAGTGCGTTGGTTTTAATTCCATAAATAGTGAAATAGTCTTAAAAAACTCGCACTTATCGATTTGAATTTTCATATTGGCTTTACGTAAAGTTGTGAAAACCATATCTAAGAGTTTGGCGTATTCTTTTTCGGACTGAGTAAAGACGATAATACCGTCAATGTAAACTAGAATATCTTGCTAACGATATCTCTTAAAATGTCGTCTAAAGCTCTTTGAAATATAGATGGGAAATTCTTAAGACCGAATGTCGTTTTCTCAATTTCCCCCTCTCTAAATCACTGACTGAGAAATACCTATTTTCACCCTATTGTGCGATTATTTCTCCGATCTCGGGTATTGAGTATCGATCTGAAACTGTTACATCGTTTTGTTTTCTATAAGCTATAATCATATTTCTTTTCTCCTGAACCATCAATTTTTTTTTGTACCACCCATATGGGTGCATTGTATGGTATATTAAGGTCTGATTATGCCGTGTCTCAGCAAATTTTGTACCTCTTTTTCTATTTCTGATTTAATGATGAGGGTTAAGGATAATGTCTACAGTATACTGGGGTGTCTGAAATAGTTCTTATTTTGCCTTCCACCTTAGTAATATATGTAAGTTTCATAACAGGGTCAGCGAATACTTCCGCATGTGTTTCGGTCAATTGAGGATTGTTCTGATTTTTAGTTTCTTTATGTAAATGCGATAATTTCCATTTATTATTAGTACATAATTTTTTAAGTACCGTTAAGCGTTCCGTTGTTTTAATGTACCGTTGCCCAGAATGCCATGGACAGTTTTGAGTGTTGCTAAGAGAAATAATTTAAAAGGAACATCTTTTAAACTAAAATGATTAAGACGAGTATGATGGGTAACTTTCGTTTGCTCACCAATGAAATTGGCGAAAAAAGCTTGGTCGGTAAGTTTAGAGTTATCAACGAAATCGAACTGAATATTGTTTTGATTGGATTTAATTGAAAATCTAAGTGTCATGCCGTTCTTCGCTTTGCATTAAAAATTTGGCAACGAGGAACTGTCTGGTCTGGTCTGTGCCCCAATTGTCTTGTTGCCATTTGGTTTGGGACTTGTCTAGGTTTTAAGGGCGGAGCCTGCTCTGTATATTTCGGAATGAATGCATTTCTATGTGCTTGATTTTCTACCAATCCGCACAAATGAAGTGCATGACTTAAGTCTCTTCCTTTTTTGATGCCTAATAAACGAGGTAATTCGCCATTAAGCTCAGGTACAAAGATATCCAAGGCTTTATCCCAATAATTTTTGGTTAAAGCTCCCAATTTCAGACGATTTTTCTTGAGAGATAATTTGGTTAAGTATCAAGGACAGCTGACGGACAGCCTGGTCATAAGAGTGTTCAACGATTAGTACTACATCAGCTTCTCCGACTATTTTGTCTAGTATAGCCCAGTGCCCTCTCGTCCTTCGTATAAGCTCATTAAGCGATCTACATTTTTCATCCAGGACCTAAATGTAGTTCTATCTCCAGCGAATTCCCCGATTACTCGTTATATCTGGGATTTTCTCGTGCTCGTTTTTAAATCCATACCTTGCGATTGGTAAATCGGACAATATATTTATCTTGTCTGATAGAAAAATATCCTCTATCGAGGGGCTCTCGAATAAAACGTACTATAACATCCCTAAGTTCTGGGCTAGCAACGGGTGTGCTAGTAGATGGTTGCCCTGCCCTTGCAAAATTTCTAAGTTCGGTTGGCGGTGGGACGTGCTGGGCCCAAGGAAAAGACTGTTAATAGCTTCGGATAATTCGTCTTGCACATTGTTTATAGCTTCTTAATACGGTCCACACAATTTTTTGCGAACCACTAATAAGGTATTTTTCTGTAGATTAGTTTTTGTGTAAGATGATTAAGAACTATTACTTTTTTCCTTTACTTTCTTTTCTACTAAGATTGAGATTTTTAGAATAGTTAATATAATATGTTAACTTATATTTTAACTTTATAGTTTTTCTTAAAAAATATGCTTAATATAATCAACATTCTGGCGAAATTCCCACGATGGTCCTTCGGAGTTGAAGCAGGTGATTGTGGCTCCCCGGTAACACTTCACACTTGGTTCTCGGCGAACGGATACTACAAAATCGGCGGTATGACCGGCGAAAATTTTCTTAGGTCAAACTATGTAAAATTTGTTGTTATCTTTCCTGACTCGTACTTGCGCAGTGGCTCGTTTTAAGGGTCTTTATCAAATTAATTTTTATTTAATTCTGGAGTATCATGACGCGTCGTCCTTTTTATTATTCCGGTCTTAGCTCAGGCGCAAATTATGGAATTCCTCCCTTAATAGTCTCAAAAATTGCTGTTTATTGATAGTGCTGCTTAAGAACTAATTTACAATGATAAGAACAGTTTATAGTAAAGCAAAAACTCCGCTGCTGCTGCTATCACTATAGCCGCTGCCGCTGTTGCCGTTGCTGTTCCCGCTGCTGCTGTTACTGTTATCGCTGTTTGATAGAATCCGCTGACGCAGCACACGTGATAAATGTGCATGCATTGGGGCCGTGATTACATGGGGGTGTGCGCATGCATTTTTTGGTTAACTTGGTCAATAAATTAATAAATTATGGTTTTACAGTTAAATATAATTATTGATCAATAGAAATGCGCCGATAGTAGTCTTTTTTCATATGTAAAAATCATTATGACTCCAACTAGTAATCAAAAAATTTTAACGAGGATGGATTAATAAGTGCCCTGGGGATTAATAAGTACCATGTAATGACATTTAATAAAAAGCAAATCATTAAAATGGAAAACGCTGCAGAAAATCCATCTTCCACTGCTGTGGCAGTGCTACGTGCTTCATTATTAATTTGTTTTTTTTCTGTATCGGCAAAACGGGTGAGAGGAATAAATGCAATTAAGGTGCTGAACTTATAGCAGAAGGGGCAAGCCTATTTTTGAATATTTTAGATTTTAAGAGGTACTAAGAAAGTGACTTATAAGTTGGGTAAAATTTATTCGACCTTCACATATGCATGTTGAAGAATAAATTTTATAAAAAATAACTTGCGCGTTTATTCCTAACCAAAAAGAACCCATATTTAATATTGTGGTACGATTCCGAAAACACAAAGCTTCGCAAAGTTTAGTTATTATAGTTTAAAGGCTAAAAGACCAATTTGCAAATTAAATTAATATTCCACTCTGGATTTCCAAACACCTTAAATTTTACATTAAAATACTAATTATTATATATTTTAAAACTGATGTGTATGTTAAAATTGGGACGTAATGTAAACATGCAAGTTAACCTTTTAAAAAAATCTATAAAATGACAACTAAAGTATTTTTTCATTGTTTACTCAACCACTTTGAATTTGACAATTTAATTTTATTTTTTAAAAAATTATATACATATGCACTAAGGGCAAAATATAGAATCAGAACCAAAACAAAACGGTTACGCGAAGAACATAATAAAATGTTGCACATTGCTACTCTTACTATATACGAAGGTAGTACTCTTAAGTATGGTGTATTGCTTATTATTAATATTGTGTTATATTATTATGATATTCATGGACAATTAAAAGAATGACTGCCGGGACTCAAGTGAAGAAGTCCTATATTACGCCTGCATTGTATTGTACTAAGTACTACAAATTATTATTAAAACAAAATGGCCGCTTAAATAAAATTAATATAATACTATTTATTAACTCTTGTAATCGCTTATATGTTTCAGCATTGTTTATTTTCTGTGCCAATGCAGCTCAATTTTCAGCCGAAAAACACAAATTTGTGAAGTATTTGCAAATAATGAGAATTATATGTATTTGCTTTAATACTCGTTCGTACGAATATACTTCCTAAGTGAGGCAACAGGCTTTTGAATTTAAGTTATAATTCAGCTTCCTACGGTAGATGGACTATACAGAGGGTTACAAATCTCCCCGTTCAACCTTGGGAATTTAAATTTAATTCAAATTTCGATTTTAGTATTTAAAGCATCACTTCAGAAACCAACCTTCACTGCTGGTCCCTTTAGAAGCACATCAAGTAAAGCTCCGGGCTTCCACCCTCCTAAGCAATGATAGTCCCATCGTAGCATATCATCATTTATTCATCATCATTGAAGTAAATTGAAATGTACTAATGTTTAATCCAGTATGTGTCTAGCTAGTAATACACGATTGAGATTATGGCATTTTGATGTATAAGCAGTGACGCCGACGATGCATAAAATGTGACCTCTTTAATGTCGCGTCGCACGGATGCAAGTACTGGAATTCAGCAGTTGCAGCTAAAAGCAGAAAAAGTATCTGTTAACATGAATACCTATGCAAAGTAGCTATTAAAGGCATCTATTGCAAAAGTGATTTGAATGGTTCATGACTGCTTGTGCTATTGGTCAACCAAATGAGTCAAAATTACCTTTAGTTCCATTTAGGCTATAAGTGCTCTTGACTTTAAGCTGTCAAAGGAGAGGGAGTTTCTCGCACGCACCTAATTTAAGGTCACTTTTCCAACAGAGAGCCACAGCTGCTAACCCAACTATATTAAAGGACAAACTAGTAGACATCCCTTTGTTAAGTGCAGCCAGTGACGCGCAATGTTAACTGCCCCTAAAAAGGATTACGCTCCAGGTAGCAACTGCCCCTACCGTGGTAGCGGTAAGGCGTAGTAGCTGAGACACAATGAGCGCCATAAGGTTGCTTCGATACTGTCACTTCCTCATACCTAACTTTATTTCCAAAGAGATAGTTTGATCCGCCATTGACATGACTTCGGTAGAATATATAGTTGGAGTCCTGACAGCTCCACTATAGTTTGCTAAGACCATAGAACTTTCATTTGAAGCAAAATGTAGAGTACTAATCTCATACCTGGGTTAATGGTGACTACACCACCTAACACCAAAATAATGCTTGCACTTGGAATCTTGGCCCATTGTCTTTAAGTGTGGGATTCATGATCGCGTACTGCTTAAAACATATTCTTTTAAAGAAAATTACAGGAGCTAATATGAATATACTTTCCGATAGTTAAGTAATCATAAAAGCTCATTCTTTGCTACGTATAATTTCTAAATTAGATTGCGGATTGGTTGAACTGCTTTCAAAAACTCTGCATTCTCGACAATGAAATTGCATCGAATTGTTATTTCAGCACACAAAATATTTAAATTAATTTATAAAAATATATTTGGTATAATCCTTATTTGTTTCTAACTACATACTTTACTATACATACATACATAATTAAACAGGTACACCAAAAACGATGTAAGAGTGATCCTTATGGAATTTTCAGAACTTTAAAAAGAATGATTGCTGGGATATCACAAGTAAGAAAAAGCTGGCCGCCAGCAGCATACATTACTCAACAGCGAACATTTTAAAACAAACATGGGGGTTCTCGTGCTTTAAGTCTCCGATGTATACTATAAAAATCATGTTTTTGCCCGTGTCATTAATTTTAATTAATAATATAATAATAATGAAATGGCGCCAGATATCGCGGAAGAAGATTATCAACTTATAAACTGTGTCTATACATACGGAGAGCCAAACAGAAGAGAGGCAGTCACGACTAAATCAAATCAGCTTGTCGCGCTAATGAATATTATATATATTTTATTAAGGGTTGAAAATGTTTCTTCTGTTCTGCCTGTTTCATACTTTTACGAAAACCGGATATATTAAGGTCCTTTTTACCAAAAATCAATGAGTTTATATACAGTTGTGTTCATAAAAATAGCAGTGTCGCACCTTACCATTTTCAAAACTGTCTTTGACACCCTTCCCATCATCCAAATTTAACAAGCGATAC
>SCDZ01001200.1:0-12211 GCA_004143845.1 Drosophila lacertosa | reverse complement strand
TTAGAATTATTTATATTTTCTTTAGGCTTTTAGCAAGTAATTCTTTTGTAATTTATCTTTTAATAACTCGAGTTGACTCTCGTAAAGTCAACCGTTTCAAATAAATAAGTAAATAAATAACGCGAAGACTACACAGCAAAATTTTTGGACGTCTCGCAAGCATTCGACAGAGTTTGGTTAGAAGGCCTAATGTATAAAATCAAAGCAATTCTACCTAGTAACACGCATAGAAAATTTAAGATGCAACACTGCTATGTCTGATGATCATACTATTGGAGCTGGAGTTCCTCAAGGTAGTGTACTTTGGCCACCATTATACGTAGTCGCATGCGACTCACAACATCTACCTTTGCTGACGATAGAGCTATTCTCAGCCGCTCCAAATGGCCAATACAAGCATCTGCGCAACTAGCTCTTCATCTGCTCGATGTAGTCAAATTTCTATCTGATTGGCAAATATGCAAGTACGTTACGTTTACCCTGAACAGGCAACATTGCCCAACATTTACATTTAAAAACACCGCTCTCCCGCAAGCAAACGAAGTGACATATCTGGGAGTCCACCTCGACAGAAGACTAGCTACGAGAACACATTTAAAACTGAAAGCCAATAACCTCCATTGGATTATTAACGCTGGCTCGCCTCTTAGTCTAGACAACAAGGTCCTGCTCTACAATTTTGTGCTAAAACCTATATGGACATATGGCTCCCAGTTATGACGGAATGCTAGCAATAGTAATATTGATATTTTCCAGAGAGCCCACTCAAAGATCTTGAGAACCATCACCGGGGCACCGTGGTATGTTCGAATCGACAACATACAAAGAGACTTGAAAATTCAAACAGTCAGAGATGTAATAGCAGAACAAAGAACATAAAGAAAGTACAATGGCAAGCTTTTTTCTCACCCCAACCATCTCGCGAGAGATTTAACAAGGTTGCACAATCGATCCCGTGTTCGCGCAATCACATTACAGTCCAATTGAACTGTTAGTAAATGATTAGTTATACGATTTGTAAACATATTGTTAGTCTCATAATTAAGAGAAGATTCAATCAATTATTATTATTTCAGTATATAACGTCAAACTTAAGTTTATTTCTATCAATGGAAAAGATAAAGCTTAAGTTGGTTATTTGAGTGAAGGTCCCAGGAAAGGTGCCGCGACTATATTCGATAAAGTCATTTCGTGGTTCTGCAATTGTCAGGAGGCCGATGGAGAGGTTGCAGCAGTGGTCGTCCAACCGTATTTAATGCCAGTAGCTATTTCATCCTTGACCCAGGGTATCTTAGGGACTCTGTGGATTGTGGTGTACCTGTGATACTTGCGGGCATTTGACAAGAGCCCAAGCAGTTCCTCAAAGTTGGATGCCGTATGTTTAAACTGGTTTAATAAATTATATATTAGAGCGGAGCAGGATTTAAGCATCTCTTCGCTAAGCAATTACAATTTTGGAAATATGAAGCGTCGGTTTCAGATGAGCTGCTGAATGACGCAATATAAGATTTTTGTGATGACAACAAAATAACTCTTGGTAGTGAAATAATTCTTAGTAATCAAAACATAAGGGTTTTATGTTTATGGGTACACAGAGACATTAGGCTCTAAATGCACAATAACGTCACTTTTTCCTGAATTACCTTCAAATACGTCCTTGTGCTTAATAATATTTTTTGAAATTTCTGCTTTTTGACAATATTTTGTTGAGGATCAATTTTGTTGATTAGGGTCGCAATCTTGATATATTATGCGATTACTTAAAATATAAGTTAATATAATATTAGGTTGGATATATAATTGAAATTGCTGTATTTACAGCTTAAGTATATATGCTTTGTGTTTATATTTACATATGTATTTGTAATAATTCAAATTATACATTTAACTGTGATCATTTATTTTTAGTATTATAAACTTTTTTTAATTGATAAACATCATCTATGATGTCATAATGAAGCCATTTTTATTGTGATAAGGATATCTAAGAAATTTAATTTTGAATTTTGGATATGATTTAATTGTTTCTGGAATATGTAACAATATATAGATTTTGTTTATTTCTTGATTTAGCTATGCTGCACTCTTTATGCTTAATTAAGTTTTTACATCCATATTTTGGGGTAAATACACCTTGTCTTGTTGATTGTAATGCGAATTCAATTGACTCAATGTGTGTTAGTGAAATGTTCATTATTTTGATTTAAAGCTGTGACTTGAGCGTATTTGTTATTGTTTAATTAAATATTTTAATTATTTCATTTTCTTTATAAATAACATAATTAAATTTATCTGTTTTAATTATATTGCTATTTAGTGTAGCTAATTGTTATTGTATTTCTACTTTGTCATTATCATCTAAACTACCGAATTAGAATTTAGATGCTGATCCTACAAAATTTATTATAATATTTGGATATATTTTCAGAGTTTCTAGTCTAATTTAATTTAATTTTTGATTGGTTTAATTTAAAAGTTATTGGTCCATTCATTAAGGAAACGGCTTTATAACATTAATAGCTCCTATACTTGTTTTCTTTTTAAATTTTTCAAGTCTGAAGCAGAATTGCCAACCTAATACTCTTCAATTGAATGATCCAGGACAGCCCAAATATAATAACTTAAATTCAATTGGGTCCATTGCATCATCAATGTCCTCCGGGTTGTTAAGCTCCATGCTTATTTATAACGCAGCCGCCTCCTCGAAAACCGTCTAAAAATAAAAAACAATTAGGTAAAATATATGAAATCACTAGCCAAGTAGCTTCTTAAGTAGCAATTAATATTAGCCCGGCAGTTGGAGTTCGCCCCTCTAGCAAGATATGACTCTACATATTTCCTATATTTGTGGGTGGTCAAACGACTTTATATGCCAACATGTTCCGGCCAAAATGCAGCACTTCTCGATGACCTCCAAGTCAGCGATCTCAACAACCGCATCATATACCTAGTCCAAGCATGGACAGACTGCTAGCTATAGAGCAAGCAGTCAATTGATAAACTCGACTAATGTAGAATGTTTGGAATCAATTAACCAGTCGGTAGCACTACAACTTTTGCACTTGACCTTGAATGACTCCCCTCAAAATTCGGCTCTGAAAAGCAAATGGCCTTAACAAAAAATGCAGGAGCTAAGGCCATTCTTTAATACACACACAACATACATTATACATAAATAAACACCGTCGTAACAGCAGCAGAGGAGGAGCTGAAATGAATTGTGCGACAAGGCTTTGGTTACATTCCTCTTGCAGGGTTATCAGCACAGCCCTTGCAAATAGCAGCCATCACAGCCTCTACTAATAGGGGAGAAATCACCATTGCTGCTGTACATCTCCCACCAGCCGTGCCTTAGAGCAAAGAAAACTTCGAACTTAATAAATAAATAATAAATAAATAATAAATCCTAATAAATCTTGGGCAAAATTCAAATAGTAGGTGGGGATTGGAATGAGAAGCATTATCTTTAGCGCAACGCATGGGGCATGGACGACAAGACTAAGACTACAACTGGCGCTGACGTTTGTAGACGTCAAGTACTGGCAACGGGCGATGCCACATAATACCCATTACACACCCAGGGTCCTCAGCGCTCTAAGCTTCTTCATTTACGAAGGAATACCAGATATGTCTTGTCCATCAGTACCATATTTATTTACTGAACAATATCGTGTTTGTTCGCATTATATATCGTTATATTTTCTGTTGGCTTCTGATTGGTTTATTACAATATCTATGTTGCAAGTAGATATCGTTTTTTATCGTTTATCGATTATTTAGTTCAATTTCTCGCTCAACTCCTGAGGCGAATTAAATAGTTGTGTATCCACTATCCTTCTGATAGTGTACAACACTAAAAGAGTGGGCCGCCATCATATGCAGTTGTCAGTGTAGCTCAGTGTTAATTAGAGGGAAAGAGAAACTGTGTGGGTTGTTGTAGAATAAAAAATTGTCAAAGAGCAGTTGGATTTTGAAATTATTAAACATAGAGATTTTAAAACAGTTCAGTTTGGTCGGTCATCTATAGGCAAAGTAAATGAAACTTACTGATATATACATAATTACGTTGTTGTTTTTTTTTTTATTTGAAAGAAAAAGCTAGTGTTCTTTATTTAAATGTTTTAATGTTAAAATATGGTTGGAGAGTGATTATTAATTAAGTGAATACTAAATATGTCACAATATATCGTGTCAAAAATTATAGGAGTCAATATATTATAATTCTTCGTGTTTTTACCAATTAGTTCGCATCGTTTTGTTTATTCGCCAGATGGTTAGGATAGTTCGATGTGGATGGTTACAAATGCTCCTGGAGGTTTGATATGGTGTACTTGTCAAAACTATGTTATAAGGAGATAAGACAGAAGAGTGAGACATAGATGACTATGGGTCTTTTAAGTGTGGTTAAGAAATTTCATTAATAAAAGGAAGTTTACTTTCAAATTGACCACGCAGCAGTGCACTGAAGAATATTCGCCATCTTTAATTGATATAAAAAAACGCAAAACCATTATGCCTAATAATATAAATAATCATAACTCAACAAATATATATATATATATATATATTTTAAATTTACACATATTTACACAAAAATTATTTTACACATATTTCACTCAATTTATTTACACAAATTAATTGCACATACTATTATACAAAACTTACACATTTTATCACAACAAATAATTTATTAGGATACAACTTTAAATCTTGCTTTACTACAAGAGACAATTCCCAATTCATAGACTCAAGTTATTTTCAAACCTTTTACAACAAAATTATTAAAATAACAAAATTTTATGGCTAATCCAAACAATTTAATTAGACGCACATTGCTTAATTTACCGCAAGAACCCCAATCAGTACACCTAAACGAACAAAACCAACTACATCAACTCAGGCAACTACAAAGACAAGAAACATATCAACAAAACAGAGCCATGGCACAACAAGAAGTGCTAGAAAATACTATTCGTACGATTTTATCTGCACAGTTTTCGACCCTACTACAACAAGCTCAAAACCTAACTTTCGACTTTGCAAATGCAGAAGGTCAAGGGATTTCGAAAAAACAGCTTAAAAGCTTAGATTTGGACAAAGTGCCCGATATCGTGAAATCTCTTCGCGAATTCTCCGGTGATCCATCTCTGTTTGGTTCTTGGAAAAGAGCATTGATCACAAACTTATGCTCACACTGTCGGTACAGCAAAGTATTTTGGCATTTTACACACTATCCCTAATAAAATCACAGGAAATGCAGATACTGCCTTAGAATCATACAATATCCCTTTAAATTGGACTGCCATCTCCAAATGCCTCACATTGCATTATGCAGACAAAAGAGACTTAAGCACCCTAAAGTATCAAATGTCCAATCAATCTGTAGAAGACTTCCATCAGGCCGTTTACAGGCATCTATTCTTAATATTAAATAAGGTAAGAATTAAATAGGGATTCAGAACAACTTATGACTAAGTTGTATAGGGACAAAGCCCTTGATATCTTTATTCGAGGACTCCTTGGAGACCTCTTATGCCTTCTCGGCATCAAAGAATCTACAGATTTACCCTCTGCGCTGCACCTATATTTAAAATTGGAAAAAAAGACATTTCGTGCCAAAACACCTTTTGGAATTCAGCTCACAGACTACAGGCACTACCACCATGCCAAATGCAAATCCCCAGTAACTTTAATTTTCAGGCTAACCATTATTTCCACCCAGACTTGCTCCACAACAAACCCCATTCTTCAATCCCAAACTACACATTAACGACTTTGGAAAGGTACCACAAAGACCATTTTTTCTCATGATGCCAAATCCCATTGTTTTAACTGCCATCATATCAACCACCTCGTCCGATCGCAACCAAACCACAGCCTCATCCAGAACCATAGACGTAGACAAAACTATGCAAACTAAGCAAATACATTACATGAAAAGGCCTCAATTTGAGGGAGGTAAAAGACCACCGATACCATTGGAAGTCGTGGCAAAACGACAGAGAAACTTTAATACTCAGATTGACAACCAACAAACAGACAGACAGCAACCAGAAGAGCAAGAACAACAACCAACAACAATGAATAAGTACGCACAACATTTAACAGAACAAGAGGAACAGGCAAACTATGAACACACCCTTCAAGAATACACCGAACTTATCGACCATAGTGACCAAGAGACACAATACGACTATACTTATCTTAATTTTTTAGAAAAACCGACTCCGCCTTACCATATTTTGAATGCAAAATAAGTAAAGGAGTCATATTTAAATATTAATCGATACTGGCTCTTATAAAAACTATATCCAGCCGAAATATGTCTTAAATCCAATTCCGAATAAGAACGCGTTCAATGCTGTCTCTGTTGGAGGCTTAAAATGGACAACCTTTTTAACGATACAAATTTAATAGTTACATTTTTTTATTACCCACGCTTATAACATTTGACGCGATATTAGGAAATGACAGTTTAAAGGATATGGGTGCAATTGTTGATGTCAAAAGAGGAATAATATTGCTTAAAAAAAGAAAAAAGGCCCGATAAAAGAAAAAAAATTTGAATCAGTTAATATAATTATACCTAGATCAGAACATTTCACACGTCTGCAGAGAGTCGAAATAAATCGACTACTAAGAAAATATCCTAAACTATTCGCGGAACCCAATAAAAAATTGACTTACACAACTAACGTTAGGGCAGAAATACGTACCAACACAGATAATCCAAAATACACAAAATTTTATCAGTATCCAATGTCACTTAAAGTCGATATAGACAAACAAATAAAATAACTTCTAGATGACAACATAATACGACCATCTCGATCCCTATACAATTCACCCGTGTGGATTGTACCAAAAAAATTAGACGCTTCCAATAAAAAAAAATATAGAATGGTCATTGACTATAGGAAACTTAACAGTGTAACATTAGCCGACAGATACCCTATACCAGACATTAATAACGTATTGGCACAATTAGGAAACAATAACCTGGTTTAAGTATTGGACTTAAAAAATGGGTTCCTCAAATTTTATTAAAAAAAAGCGAAATCGAAAAAACTGCCTTCTCTATAAATAACGGAAAATATGAATTCAATACACTGCCCTTTGGACTGAAAATAGCCCCCTCTATATTTCAACGCGCCCTCGATGATATTATTAGAGACCACTTAGGAACAATTTGTTACATTTACATTGATGATATTATTGTCTTTACCCAAGACGAGGAATCACATTTTAAAAAGTTGGACATAATCTTTGGACATGGCTCTATAGTAAAAATTTATACCGACCATGAGCCACTCACACACGATTGTAACTAACCCAGAAAGGAAAACATAGTAGCTGATGCATTATCCAGAGCTCCCAAACAAATTTAAGTGCACAAAGCTCTTCCCAAAATTTTATCCCTAGCGTCGAGGTCAATGCATTTAAAAACCAAATTTTCATTCAAAAAGAACACCCACCTGACTACAAATTTACTTTACCATTCCCCACATACCATAGGCACAATATTTCCCAGCGTACCTTTTCAGATAACGTACTCATGCAAATATTAAAAAAATACCTAAGTCGTACAGTAATAAACGGAATCTTTACGGCAGAAGATATAATGGGACAAATACAGAAACATTATCCGGAATATTTCAGATCCTTTAAAGTGAGGTTTACTCAAATAAAAATAGAAGACATAACAGAAGAAACAGAACAAGGCGAAATAATATTACAGACTCATAATAGGGCTCATAGAAATGCTCAAATAAATATGTTACAAATATCCGAAAAATATTATTTTTCAAAATGCAACAAAGAATTGCAACACTGGTAAAACAATGCCAGGTATGCACAGAAGAAAAATACGATAGACGTCCTGCAAACCCTCAAATCACTAAAACACCGATCCCAGAGTTCCCTGGGCACAGTTTTCACATAGACATATTTTCAACAGAGAAAAAACTAGTCATAACAGCAATAGATAAATTTTCTAAACTCGCAGAAGCACGATTAATTAAATCAAAATCTACAGAAAACATTAAAAAACCTCTATACGATATATAATTTTATTACGGCATAATAAAATATGTTGTAGTAGATAACGAAAAGTCCCTCAATTCCGCTACCATTACCTTTATGATGAAAGACCAGCTATGTATAGAGATTTTTGAACCCCCGCCCTATAAGAGCTCTGTAAACGGACAAGTCGAACGTTTTCACTCCACCGCTCCGAAATAATGAGATGTTTAAAAGCAAAACAGATACACAGGAAGAAGAAGAATTGAAGAATTGTTGGACAGAGCTGTTTATGAGTATAATTATTCAATACAATCTGTAACACAAAAACGCCAGAAATGTGACCACTGACCCAGAACAATACGATAAAAGCAGATAGAATAATATCGAAAACTAAAAGAAAAGCAACCAATTGAATTACAAAATTATAACAAGGACCGTAAAGACATTAAAACGTACAATATTTCTTAAACAAAACACTAGACTAGGATCCAAACTTTCTCCGCGATATAAAAAAGAAACCGTTAAAGAAAACAGACAAACAGCAATTATCAAAAAAGCTGGGAGAGTTGTTCATAAGAGTAACATAAACACTGATTAGATAAAATAAAGTAATGTCCGAAAATTAAATGTCAAATTCGTCCAAAGAAAAAAAACAATACAATAATAATAATAAATAATAATTAAATAAATAAATATATTTTCTAACCAATATTAAAATTATCCGTTTGTGGGTATGAATCCGATTTTGAATAATCGGCCCATGCCACACAAAATCTTGTGTTAACACTATAAATCTCTTATTTCAGGATTCTTTTACTAATGACATGGCTGCCTATAGAGATCACAGACTATACGGACGCTCAAACTATCACAATTGTCAAAGGAATAAGGAAAATACAGTAAAGTTAATTCATCTAATAAATCTACAACAAATTGAGATCGAGCTTCTAAGTATCCGCGAGCACACTATAAACGACCTTAAAACGAGCTACCTATATCACACTCTCACTCACGAAATTACCCAACCATTCTCCGCTCGAAATACCATTACCTTTCAAAATCGTAAAACTAGATCAATAGATTGGATCGGATCAGCCTCGAAATATGTCGCGGGCAACCCTGATCATAATCATCTTATCGTGATAGAAAATAATCTCAACAACCCAAATACGAACAATAACGATCAAATTATTATAAATCATCAACGACAAACTAGTATGAACAGCTTAACTACAATCTCAAATATGTTAAAAAACTCAATTAGAAAAGATAATTCTTTTAACAACGAAATAGCTACAAGCTTGCAGAATCAGTTTAGACTTTTAAAAGAAGAAGTAATTAACGTTAAATACGTAATGCAATGGGCTAAATTAAATTTAATAAGCACCCTCCTTTTAAACAAAGTTGAACTAGAGAAAGTCCATAAATCCTTCAGAAAAAGTAACATAACTTCTCTATCAGTCGAAGAAATGTTAGAATTTGTAGATGTCTCTGTCTTACACAATAAAACAGCTATAGCCTAGATTGTAAAAAATCCGAACTAGAGCCTACCACTTATCCAAATATGATCATAAAACCCATTGTGAAAAATAAGTCAATAATCCACTTAGATGCAAATGAAATATTTTTGTCCGAAAGTAATATACTATGAATAATTGAAAATTGTAAACTATCTAATAATATAAAAACAGAATACTATTAATTTAAATGAATCCAAATGTATCACAAAGTTAGTTCATGGCAAGGAATCGCTGTGTGACTTCAGTAATGCGGAACACATTCAGGAGATCGAAATAATTGACAGCAACTTAATATTACTTAACAACTTTTATGGCACTATACAACAGAGCAATACAACCCAACGGCTGAAAGGAACATACCTTTTGCATTTTTGGAATGATAGTATCAAAATCGATAGTAAAAAATTTTACAATAAAGAACAAATTTTTGTTAAACCCGTAATTCCAATAATACAAATGTCTCCTATAATGGCAGAACAGCTTGGAATTCCTACATGCACTAAACATAAAGAATACCAAACACATAGACCAGATAAGCACACACACATCTCTAAACCGCATGGTTACACTTTTTCTACTTGTTACTATAATAGCAACAACTATAGCAGATAAAATTTTTATAAAACCTGATGAAAAAAAAATTCTACAAATCAAAGAAAGCCCCACATACAAGTTAAACAAAAAATATAATACCTAACCCAAACACATACAGCCACAATTTAACATTAAACCATATTTTTAAGGCCTACTTGGGACAAGTACGATCTAGAGGAGGGAGAGTTAAGATCACGAACTCTACGAGCTAGCTTAGGGTCTTTGTTAAGTTCTTTAAGTCAATCGACAATTGAGAATGAAGGAACACAGCGTGCTATTTTTTTTCTCGTCACCGTTATTTATGTTTGTCTAAATTTGGTTGTGCACCGAAATAAGTTTAACCCAATAAACCTTTTGTAACGTCGTGCTGCAAAAAATCTTGGAATTTTAAATCAGCAGAAGATTCTACACCACCACTTTTGGTTAATTGATTGGTTAATTGTGAGAGCATTATGTATGCTAAATGTGCGGGCATTAATGGGCGTGAAATTGACAAACTCGCTGCCATAGCCAAGAAGGGCTGTGGTGCGATTCGTTGGTCATGCCCTGTTTGTATCGACATTCAAATTGATTTCTCCCGAATGTATATACATATATGTTTAGCTAATTAGCTGTTGCATAAAGTAAAAGGCATGAGCACCGAAAACGGTCAATGCTCAGATCAAAGAGAGAGAGAGAGAGAGAGAGCGATAAGGTAGCGAGAGAGCGTGGGCAGCTTGGTACCGTGTTTACAACAACTTAAGCTTAGCATAAAGCAACTAATAGAAGTTCAGTGGGCAGCACAAACAAATTATACAATAAAGTGCGTTACCTGAAGCTGCAAAACTGACGATTGAATATATTAACTTCAGCATCTTATTAAGCGGCTGCGTGACCTGACATACTCTCCCCGTTGGAAGCCTGTCTTTCAACAGCATCCTTAAGGGGCAGCAGACACAGATTGTTTACAGCTAGCTTGGTCACGCCTGAAGCAGTCTTCAGCACAGCTATCCGAGCGATGCCATCCTTTCCAGGGAACAGCTTGATCACTCTCGCTGAAGGCCACTTCAGGGGTGGCAGATTCTCGTCCTTAACAAGAACAACGTCATCGCTGTTGCAGCAATGCTAAGTAGTCTTCCTTCCATCTGGATCAGAAGATTTGTTGCAAGTATTGATACACGCTGCCAGCCATCCAAACGGTTGTTGTTCAAGCTGGTAACGTCAGGCTCGATGAAAGACGAGGGTGGTCCGCCATTAAAAAACTGCGCTGGAGTCTATACATCAAAATCAGCTGGGTTTTTTGAAATTAAGACTAAAGGTCTAGAATTAATTACGGCAGTGATGTGACAGACGAGTGTTCGGAGTTCATCAAAGGCCAGAAGTGAAGGACCCACAGCACGGTAGAGTGGTAGTGGTGTTTAGCCGTCTTTACTGCCGCTTTCCAAAGGCCGTCGAAGCGAGGTGATCGCGGTGGAATAAACTGCCAATCAATGTTCTCGGCCAAGCAGAAGTCTAAGAGAGCCTTCTGATGAGTATTGCTCAGGAACAGCCGTTTCATATGCAGTAAATCATTTTTGGCGCCCACAAAATTAGTTGCGTTGTCTGATCACATTTGACGGGGACTCCGTCTTGTTCAGATGAAGCGTTTAAGCCCATGTAGAAATGCAATCGTTGGGAGATCCTTAACAAGTTCTAGGTGGACAGCCTTCGTAGCGAAGCAAATAAAAACGCAAATGTAGCACTTTACGGGAGCCTTGTAGCGAGTTTCGGGCTTGTAGAAAAACAGTCCGCATAAGTCTACTCCGGTAATTTCAAAGGCATGAGATCAAGTCGCTGTTTCGGCAAATTCGCCATTATATGCTCCACTACTCGAGGTTTGACTCGAAAGCATCTGATGCATCGGCTATCCGCCTTGTTAAAAGTTTTTCTCCCCCCAATGGGCCAATATTTAGCTTGAATCAGTCCCAGAAGTGCTCGAGCTCCAATGTGTAGGTTCGCTTCATGAAAGTGAGTAATGATAGCCAGAGTTATGGGGTGATTGTGAGGTAAGATGACTGGGTGCCGGCCATCAAAATCCAAAGAAGAATTTTTCAGTC
>SCDZ01001199.1:0-12230 GCA_004143845.1 Drosophila lacertosa | reverse complement strand
CGGGAGATAGCAGAAATGTTCGCAATTTCGAGGCGAACTGTTTATAACATTTTAAGTCGCGCAGAAAATGAGGGAAGACTGCAGCCGGAGCCCGCAACTGGACGACCTCGCGGTTTAAATGATAGGGCAGAGCGGATTATGACCCGATAAATTGACGGCAACCCAACAATTTCGACAAGAACGCTTGCCAGTGAGCTTCAAGAGGAATGTGGCATTACCATTTCTCGGGAAAGTGATCGCAGAGCCATCAAACGGAATGACTTCTCATCCAAAATTGCGCGGAAGAAACCGTTGATGTCGGCTGATCACATAAATAGACGCCTAATGTTCGCCAGAACGCACGTAGGACAGCCAGACTCGTATTGGGAGGATGCTATATTTTGTGACGAGACCAAAATGCTGCTCTATTATAATGATGTACCCAGTAGAGTGTGGCGTAAGTCGTTAAAAGCACTCGAAAGAAAAAATATAACACCAACAGTAAAGTTTGGAAAACTTTCCGTTATGGTTTGGGGGTGCATGTCTAACAAAGGGGTGGGCTAGTTGTGCTTAATAGAGAATACCATGGACGCTAAAAAATATTTAGATATTTTACGCACACATTTGGTGGCTAGTGCTCACAAAGTAGAGATTTTTAGGGATGGTAAACCAAATTTCAAGTTTTACCAGGATAATGACCCAAAGCACAAGGCACACACAGTAAGGTGCTGGCTACTTTAGAACTGTAAAACGGTGTTTGATACCCCTGCTCCAGATCTAAATCCCATCGAGAATTTGTGGGCCGATCCAAAAAAAACCGGACTGCTAAGCGACGGCGTTAATTTTGGAGGAATGGCGGAAAACACCGGTTGAATACGTTCAAAGCCTTGTTAAATCAATGAACAGAGGATTGGAAGCGGTTATTAAAGCCAATGGTGGATACACCAAATACTAATCTGCAATTTAAACCGTTTAAAATAGCTTACATTTATTTAATTTACTTATGTGCAAACACTTTCGTGTCACTCGAATTTAATTCATTTTTTGTTTTTGTTCATTATCTTATAAACCATGAATTGATTTGAATTTTTGTTAATTCATTTTAAAGGATAATTGGTTATTGAAATCATAACCATAGCCTGTTTTATTAAGCATGGAAATCAAAAAATATAAAAATGTTCCATTGTGAAAACACTTTCGTGTCAAACTGTATGTATGTATGTAAGTATGGATTTTATCTTTCGAATATACTATGTCCACATTTCATGATAATTTATAGGTAGTTAAATCATAAAAGTCCAATACGTGTGAGCTAGTTTCACTTACACGGTGTTCTCCAGGTGCATCCTGCTTAAACGTAGTACTCAATGATATGGGCGGTATAACACAAGCGCTTTTCCATTGCTCAGGATCTTGGCCGGCATGAATAGACTTCGTGGCAAAGCCTTTAGGTTGAACCTTAAAACTCATTTTTGGAAATGGATCTACACGCGACACACTCTTGTTAATCACTGCCATAAAATATGGTAACGCTGTTCCAACTTTAATTAAATATAACCCATTTACACTAAAATTTATATGAAAAAAAACAATCGGAATATGTACTAAATCACTTTTTTGTATAATCCGGGCTTGCTCGCCACAAATAACTAATTTAGGGTTAAAAAAAAGTTATTAAATAATATTATATTATACTATTATGTTGTGTTAAATCTTGTACAATATAATCAGTAGGTTATCGGAAAATTTAGTGTGTCCACTTTTAAAACATTTTGAAAAAATCAACAGTAGTCTGTTATTTAAATATTTTTTTATAAGTAAACTATATATAATTTTTATCAAACTTATTCTAGGCCGATACGGATATCAACATTTGCTACATGTTTTGCCACTGATGTACATACATACATATGTAAATCTATGTACGGTATGTAAAGCATAAAGTGTGTCAACTTGCCTATACGTTTTTCCATAAAAAACAATAGCGTTTAAAAATTATATTGCAAATCAATTCGAGTGTGTTTATAGTGCTTTTTTGCAATGATGCATCGAATTTCTATGATATACAAATTCTGAAAAAATAAAAACATCATTTTGATAATTCCAACTTTTGTTGTTTAAACATGTGAACGCGACCGTTTTTCGTCATTTGGAACGAAACATTTTTATGCTCTACATTTTGCGTTGTTAAATATAAAACTTTATCTGTATGAATTAATTTTATGTTACTTTTTACTCAAATATTAACGACCTGCGACATTTGCTATTGAAATCGCAAAATAAATACTGAATATAGATGTACCGGCATATTGCATTCTTGTCATAGCTGAACATTTATTTCTAAACAGTTTTTATTTACTTTTTCAAATCTTTTTGAAAAATATTTTATTTTTGTTATTTATTTAAATTTTACTTTTATCCTGAAAACATTCTACTTGAAGTGATACCAAATATTTGTCGTTGCTCATATTAAGATATCTCATTCTTAATAATAATTAAAAATAACAAACACAGAAATATACATAATATATACTTTTTGAGCATATTATACACAAAACATATACATATAAAAGAGAAAGTATACAAAATAGTAAAATTTATGAGCATATGAAAGACATATATATAAAACCGAAAGTGGAACATTTAATATAAACATCATTAAAATGGGATATACAAAACACACATTATAATTACATTTAGATAAGAACAATAATCCCGGAAACCACTCTTGATAATCATGTGCAAATGGCAGATCCCATATGGTAAGGTGCAAGCTGCCATAACTTTATTTGAGCTCCGTTGCATAGCACTCACTACAAGCTCAACATTTATCGACGTTTTCTTTTCCCGATCCAATATTAAAAAAAAAATTTTTTTATGATCTCTAAATTTTTCTTAACGATAGGTAAACTCTTTAAATTTATATTTGTTTGCTCGTATGCAACAAAAAAATTGTATAAGAGCTATTAAATTTGGTTCGTATATTAATGAATATTTAAGGGCTTAGCCTTTTACCAGGAGTGGGTATTCACTAGGCAATATTCCAAACAATAATTAATTGGCACAAGGCGAGTCATTGTCGACAATTTAAAGTTTTTTTAAACATATATTTAAATGTACGCAATTACACCATACGTTTATATTAAAATATAATTAAGTATGTTAACAAATTAACAATAAATAAGTAATTGTGATTCATAGTCAGAAAATTTTATGTTATGTTAGAGTATTACCTAGTCGGTCACACCTAACTAATGCATTTTTATTTCTTTTAAATTATAAAGCACTTTTTAATGTTTGTGTGAAAGGTTATCTGTTTTCACCTTTTTTGTTGATAATTGTTTGTATTTAGTTTGAATTTACACATGTTTTGAATTATATAACTCCAGCAAAGTGGTCTTGCGCATTATGACTAAAAATAGACAAACAAGAAAGAATAGTTGAACTTATGGATTAATAGTTCTATAAGATGTTTTGCAACTCGACCAAGCGAAAACAGGAGTATAATGGTTTTAGAAGAAACGCAGTTTTTACCACCACCGTTAATGCGAATAGAGGCGTGCCATATCAATTTAGTCTAAATACCTTTTTAAATATGTATCATAATATTTTGGTAAAGCTCCCTTAAACAAAACACGATCTTAAATGCTGCAAGTACGCATATTTTATTCATAGAATTTAACAACTTTTTTTATTTGTTATTATATATATTTATTATTTAAGTATCTTTATTACCATTTTTCATTTAATATTGTAATTACCTGTAGTTTTGTAGTTGCACATGTTGTAAGGTTACATGAATTGATTATTTTTACATTGTAAACAATCTGCCCTGATCGAAGTGACTTTTGAGTGTGATCTTTAGTACTCTTACATTTTCCATTATAGGATAATAGAAATAAATATACTTAGGACAACAATATATGTGATGTTTTAAAATTATTACTAAATTCGGTAAGAAAATGAAGGTAGGTAGCACGTCAATGCTAACAATTATATTTAATAGAAGTAAACTAAAATATATACCGTACTTTGTTTTAATTGGTTAATAGTTTTTGTTTTTGATCTTTTGCAAAATCAATGGAATCATTTTTGGAAGATTTTTTTTAAACCTTCTGGCAACCGTGCAAAATATTCAAAATCAAAGTTATCGCGTTTGGCACTTATTGTTTATGAAATATTATTTTAGTTATCTAAATCGTGCTTCACGATTAAAATGGTAAAAATGATAACGTGTAAATACATGTAGCAAGTAGATGTTAGCATACAATATGAGTTAGCATCGAAACCAAGTCGAACTACGTAGTTCTGCATATCTATCTTTCCGTTAGTCAGTCTTATTACTCGCGTCAGTTTTTGGAGCTAAAGTCTTTAAATTTTCGATACTCCCAAAATCAATATTAATTGACGGTACAATAATACTGCACCTTTAGTTCTATAATAATGCACAAAGTACAAGATATAAATAGAGCTTCTTGACCCTTTGTCGTCAGTTATCTGTCTGCAATATCTGCCTTCTTTAAATAAGTAATTTCAAATTATTAATAGCATGTCGAAAAGTGTTAAATAAGACTTGAGTAACTTGTTAATTGTGGTCGTTTTTCAAATTTTTTCTATATTTTTATTGATTATTGATATAAATTGTAATTATCTCTGGTAATTACAAATTTATATTTCTTAACCGAATTTTAACGATCTGAGATAGCTGGTAATGTAACCGAAACATATACATTATATAAATTTAACATGTGTTGAACTTAGTTGAACCGGAGTAGAACTATCTTATTAGTTACGATGCACAAAAAAATGTTATTGAATCGTTTTTAAAAATAAGAAGAAAATCATAAGCCTAAGCATCACTGTAAGCTCTTCGAATTAATCTACCTAATTATCTATCAAGCGTCGTTCTGATTGGTCAAGCCAATCACACGGTGTTTATATTCTATTTATAGATTTCGCTCAATAGCGGTATCGGGCAAATATAACAAAAACAAAAGAATAAGTGAAGATAAGATTCAGTGTAATTGTAATACTTGTGCTTGCCCTCAGGGCAAGACTAAAACTCTTGCAGCAGGCTCAGCTACGCTTGTTATTTGCTCTGTATTTTTATTGTTCACGCAGGCTACCTAATGTGCCATAATTAATAATTACGGTCTTTTACTCAAGTAATAGTTTTGTTAATTGTTAATATGCCTGACGATGCACATTCTCCCCCTCAGGAAGGCCACCTGCTTCCGCTCTTTGTTTTTACAAAACAAAGTGCTGGTGCTACGCTTACAGAAAGCAGAAATATGTTTTCCCAAAACTTATCCCTCATATATGCCCTAGATAGCCCGACCAACTGCGATAGTTACATGTGGACTGCTACAATATGCACATTGACGTCCACAAACTCCAACCACGCTTCCACTTATACTGTTACTATATCCATAAGTGGAAGTGTGTGCTCGGTACCAGATATTAGCAATCGCTGGGCTAACTACATACAATCGTGCCACTAACCACAGCTATACGACGCTGACGCCATCTTCTTACGTGGCTAGAACACCAGTCACGGAGAATCAATGCCAAAGGACCGACTCCTCAGTCGCTCAGCAAGCCACTCTGGGCCCGGCCTGACAGGGAAGTGCCAACGTCAGAGATAAGCGAAAGCGGCGGAGTGAAACCACCTCCCCAAATGCCGATCAAAAACAAAAAAAAAAAAATAAAAACCACGCATATACCAAAAAGGATTCTACGTCGAATAATAGGCGCCTTGTAGATGACCCACCATCAACCTCAACGGATGCCAAACTCCACCAAAACCGCTTCTCTGCCTTAGCCACCGACGATTGCAACTCAATAGAAACCATGGAACTGGAGAACGACCCCCAGCCAAGCAACCTCGTAATGAGCCACGCCACGAAGATTGCCCTTAGCCACGTAATGCGACTAAGCCAGGCCCAATTAGAATCTCAAGTGTCATTAACATCCACAATCTCCTCGAGGAATTGGGCAACGTAGTTTCTGAAGAGAAATGCGCCACGGGCACATCAATATGTGGTCTCACAAGGGTTTACATCCTTCTTTCGACGCGTTGTGACCTTATTGGAAGCCAATAAATGCGAATTGTTTTCTCTACCAACTCAAGGAGGACAGATCGTTGTGGCGTTCGCAACGGCACAAGGTTGGATCCGCTCGCAACTGCACGATAAAACACACGAGGCGCTAAGGGTGCTTAACCCCAACAGTCGTTGATTGAATGAGTTGTCTGACCCTGAACGCCTAAATCTGTTCTTTGTGGACATAAAACCAGCGCCTAACAAAAACGCACTCAATATTGAGCTTCTCTGCAGGCAGAAAGTCATAATAGAATGCCAACGCCGATCTAAAGACGCAGTCCAGTGCACCAGATGTGGAGAAAATTACTCGACGGAATCCAGTGCCTGGTTCACCAGGCGAGCGCTTTTTTCTGCATCAATTGCCAAGGCAATCACTCAGCGAACTTAAAAGGCTGCCCGAAACACATTCACCGTGCCAAACAGCGCAAGCCGGCAATAAATATCAGCCCGGCAAACAAACAGACTATTGAGACTCGCCCCTCCAGACAGAGAAAAGGTCACTGCTACATTTGTGGCTGGCCAAACAGCTTCATATGCCGACACGGTCAGGCCAAAACCCAGCACATCTCGAAGAGCTCCAAGTCAGAGACCTCAACTACAAAAAGATGTACCTAGCCCAAACACGAACAGGTTGCTAGCTTTAGAGTAAGCAGTCATTCGACTCACTGGACTTATGGAGAAGGTACTAGAATTAATTAATCAGTCAGCAGCAACGCAACGATTGCTCATGATTTTGATTGAACGAGTTTAAAAAAATTTCCCTTAAAATTGCGCTATGGAACACGAATGGCATTAGGAAAAAAATCCAGGAGCTAAGGACAATCCTCACCACTCACACAATATACATAATGCTGATTGTGGATTGTAGATTTATATGTGCAATAACAGCAGCATTTTTCCTCGTGGCTACACAGCATACATAATTGAACACCCCCATAACAGCAGCAGAGGTGGAGCTGGAATCTTTTACTTTTTCTTGCAGGGCTATCAACGCAGCACTTGCAAATGACAGCAATTAAAACTTTTAATGTATATGTATGCGGAACATCGTTTTTGGGGCAACATAAGGGCATTTATGAAAGGCCTACGACTACAAGGGGCACTCGTATAATGTAGATATGATGTACTGGCAACAGGTGACGCTGTATACTACCCATTCGGCCAGCCAGGGTCCCCAGCGCTCTAGACTTCTTGAAACCAAAAAGGCTGCTGGTCACGAAACCTTGGACAACAAACGGCTAAGCTGCTCCTTGCTAAAGCACTGGTCTTCCATGCCCTAATCTTCAACTCGAGGGTACTTCCCAAAACAATGCGTTGATCATAATGATTCCCAAACATAACAAACCCCCAAAGCAAGTCGACTCCTATCACCCGATCAGTCTGCTTCCCACCCTTGCAAAAGTGTTCGAATGAATACTTCTGGCAAGGCTAAGGGGTCTTGCTTGCGTCAACAGGATCATTCCGGATCATTCGGATTTCGAAGAAGCAATGGGACCCCAGAACAACTACATCGCGTCGTCAATTTTATACCTGTCAGCTTCGACGATTTTGAATACTGCGCTGGAACCTTTCTGGACGTTAAACAGGTTTTCGACAGGGTGTGGCATAAGGGCCTTCTTTTCAACTTAAAGCCTCTACTCCCACCCCAATACTACTCGCTACTTACCAGCTATCTCCACGACAGGACTTTCGCAGTAGTGGTTGACAGCGCTCAGTCCAGCAAGAAAGCTATCTTAGCTACCGTCCCTCAAAGCAGCGTTCCCTGGCTCTACACGGTATTTACAGCGGATATGCCGGCAGCAAACCCTGCACCCTAGAGGTTGTGGACGGATTGATAACCAATCTCCCAATACAACGAATAGGTCATTATCACGGACATGGGTGGTAACTTCATTTATGCAGGATAGGTGCTGCATATAAGTTTCAATGTTGTTCTTATAAAATCACTGATACAATGGGGGTATTTTATCTGCCTGTTCGGCCAACTATGCCGCTTTTTCAGAGCAAGTTTTGTCAGTGATGTCAATGGAATCTATAGTTAAAATAGGCAGGAGCAATTATAATCGATTTATCTATGTTAATATAAGTCTAAAACTAAATTAAATAGTACCAAAATTAACATATGGCATATTAACATATATATAATGTAAGCTAAATCAAAAGAGAAAGATATTAAGTATTTAATCAGTCCTGCAAGCTATTCACCTTCTTATAGCAGAGCTTGATTTGCCGAATTTATGCTGAAAGCAATGATTCGATTAAGGGGATACAGATTTAAGAGGATAAAATGTGATAAAGGATATTGTACTTATTGCATAATACCCGAAATGAATTGTGCAAGGCGTTTCCCGTCGAGCAAGTAGATGTAAAGAGAGGAAAGCAATTTCTAATCAACCAACAATTAACTTGTGTAGAAAAACAACACCAAGTATTGTTCTACGTTTTGTTAGCGACGGAAGTTTCAGGAGTAAGTGCCTGCTGAAGTACGATGGAATACTAAGATTAGCATTTCATCTTAAACCACTTAAGGAAAATAGCAAAAGTTGCTTTTGAACGGACTGTATCCGATTCTGATGAATTTTATACTGAGGGCACCAAATGCATGAGGAGTATTTCAGGATTGGACGTTCCAAAGATATGTATAAAAGTTTAGTGGTGAATGGATCATTAAACTCTATAGCCCCGAACTTCCTTAGCCTATTTGCAATAGTGGAGTAGTGAAGCTTAGCTTAAAATCTAGGAAAACACTAAGGTATTTAACAGTCTTGATTTTTTTTTTATTTTTTTATATACTTTGCTTTTAATAATTGAATCTTCTCTTAGTTATGAGACTAACGATAAGTTTACAAATCTTATAGCTAATCATTTAATAACAATTCAATAGGATGTAATGTAATGTGATTGCACGACCCTAGAGTCTATCGCTAGGTTGGTAGGTCATTACGACGAAGACGGGATCGACATATCACGGTGCCCCGGTGATGATTCTCAAGATCTTTGACTGGACTCTCTCAATAATATCAATATTACTATTGCATTCCCCCATAACTGGGAGCCATATGTCCATATAGGTTTTAGCACAGAATTGTAGAGCAGGACCTTGTTGTCTAGACTAAGAGTCGAGCCTGCGTCAATAAGCCAATGAAGGCTATTGGCTTTCAGTTTTAAATGTGCTCTCTTAGCTTCAATGTGCCTGCGCCATATGAATCTTCTGTCGAGGTGGACTCCCAGATATGTCACTTCGTTTGCTTGCGGGAGTGCGCTGTTGATTAATGTAAGCGTTGGGTTATTTTGCCTGTTCAGAGTAAACATAACGTGCTTACATTTTTATAGTTGCGCAGATGCTTGTATTGGGCATTTGGAGCGGCTGAAAATAACCGTCAGCAAAGGAAGATGTTGTAAGCTGTGTGCTTGTTGGGATGTCTGCTGTATATAGTACGTATAATGTTGGCCCAAGTAAGCTACCTTGGGGAGCTCCAGCTACAATAGTATGATTTATTTATTTATTTGCAACGGTTGACTTTACGAGTTTCAACTCGAGTTATTAAAAGATAAATTACAAAAGAATTACTTGCTAAAAACCTAAAGAAAATAAAAATAATTCTATTAACATCACCGACACGTTGGGGGTATTTTATTTGACGGTCAGGCCAGCTATTCCCCTGTTCACAGCAAGTTTTGTCAGTGATGTAATAGAAACTACAGTCAAAATGGATAGGACAAGTAGAAAAGAAATGTACATTTGTGTTAATATAAGTCTCAAACTAGATCTTATACTAACAAAATTAAGATATGAAAGTGAAAATTATAATAGAGGTTAGGTAAAAAGAGCAAGATATATAAATAGATTGCAAACCACTGATCCGGTGGGGTGAATATTTAGCCAAGCAAGCTATGACCATACTCATAGCTGAGAGTGATCAGTGATTTGCCGAAGATATGCTGATTGCAAAGATTTGATTAGGGGAAGAGAGATTTCAGAGGAGAATAGGTGATATAGGGTATTATACAGAGTGCATAGTACCCAAAATGGATTGTGCAAGGCGTAATCCGTTGTGCACGTAGACAAAAGGAGAGGACAGTAGTTTCTAGTAGGTCGAAAGGGGACAAAGAAATTTAGACGACCTAAAAGAAAAGGTGAATCTATGTCGCCAACAATTAACGTATGTAGAAAAACAACACCAAGTATTCTTCTACGGTTTGTTAGCGACGGGAGATTCAGGAGTAAAAGCCTACTGGAGTACGATGGTAAACAAATGCATGAGCAGTATTCCAGGATAGGACGTACCAAAGATATGTATAAAAGTTTAGTAGTAAATGGGTCGTTAAACTCTTTTGACCACCGTTTAATAAATCCTAGGACTCCCTTAGCTTCGTTTACGATAGTGGATATGTGACTATTGAAACTTTGTTTAGAGTCCAGAAGAACACCAAGGTCTTTAACAGCGTTGATGCGTTGTAAAGGGAAATTGTCTATGGTATAGCTAACTACATGGGGCAAAGTACGGCTAAACGTCATAAACTCACACTTGGAAAAATTTAAATACAACTGATTGGCTGAACATAATAGTTGCATAGAATTTAAATCGTCCTGTAGGCTATAATGATGTAAATAATTAGAGTAAGACATCATCAGTATACATAAGTATACGAGAATGAGTTATTACTGAGGGGAGGTCAGTAATAAATAATGTAAAAAGCAAGGTACTCCAGAAGAAACTTAAACCAGCTTTGAGACATGGGATCTTAATAAGACTCTTTGGGTTCTACCCTTTAAATAGGTAAAAATCCAGGAGAGAAGTGAGGGAGAAAAACCAATACGGTCGAGTTTTGAAAGTAAAATATTATGGTTGACAGAGTCAAAAGCTTTACTGAAGTCAGTATAAATGACATCAGTTTGCTTCTTTGTTAAGAAACCATTATTAATGATTAAATGAGGTAAATTCTAACAAATTGGTCATAGTGGACCGACTCTTGACAAAACCATGCTGGCCAGGGGAGATAAGTGACTTGCAGAGATTCTGTAGGGAAGAGGTTATTATTTTTTCAGACTTACCACCTTTTTTGTGGAGAGGAATAATATACGATTTTTTCCAAAGGGATGGAAAGACAGCCGATTCAAGGGAAAGATTAAAAAGCTTTAGCAATGGATAAAGAAGGGGTCCACTACACTCCTTGAGAAGACAACTTGGAATATTGTCTGGCCAGCAGAGTAGGAGGTCTTTAAGGATTTTATAGAGGAAAGAAGAGAAAAGTGTGATATAGTGGGAACAGTGATAGAGTTGGTAGAAAATATGTTATAGGGATAAGAAAAATTATAAGAGGAGACAGACGAATAGGTTGATTGGGAAAAGTTTGCAAAAAGGTCCGAGGAAGCGAAGTCATTGCTAGCTTTTTCAGTCCCAAGAAAGAAGGAGGAAGGCAGACCAGAAGACTTTCTCTTTAACTTAACAAAGTTAAAGAATTGCTTAGGGTCGATAATTCTCATAACACTGAGAATTAAGAATAAAAAAGTTTGACTTGGCTAAGAAGTATTTCGACAAGTCAAAACTGGATCCAGGCTTCTTAATCTTTTTAAAACATTTTGATTTAATAGTTTTTAAGTTTAGCAGTCTTCTAGTGAACCATGGTGGTTTCGAAAAATTGGTTAAGGGGATACTATTTGGAATACACACATCTAAGAGTGAATTTAAAGTATTATAAAAAAATTAACAGCAATATTTAAGTCAACCGCGTCATACAGAATTGACCAATCGGTTGTATAAATAAGCTCAGTTAATAAAGTGTACATACATATTTTCGGGGACAGAACAAGGGGGGGTCCTAGAGACATTTACATTAAGGTGTTCGTTGATAAAGATAAGATTAAGATTTCTATTAGGCAGATTAGAAATCGAATTAATCTGGAACAACGAAAGGTCAAGCATGCCATCAAAAAAGTCATGCTGGGCTGAAGGAATAAGGTTATTTGAGGAGGAAAAAGATGATCTCGAGATGTTTGGGATGTTAAAATCTCCCAATACAACAAATAGGTCATTATCTCGGACATGTCTGGAAACTTCATTTATGCAGGATAGGTGCTGCGCATAAGTTTCCATGTTGGAAGAGGGAGGAATATATGAACAAGTTAAATACAACGAGCAAAATGCG